>JALLAR010000696.1:0-13403 GCA_036939335.1 Conticribra guillardii
AAGAGGTATGTACATAGTACGATACGTACACCCCCGCCGGTCCCGGGTCTTCCTGTTCCAATCTCACCAACATCTGCATCTATCCCTATCAGTCTGCATCCACAATAGATCCATGGCAAACGTCACGATGACGCCGTTCTTCTATAGAAGATCATTCGCACACGTCACACTACAAAAGATCCAAGGCATACGTCACGATGACGCCGTGTTCTACATAGATAATTCGCCTAACACCTCCCAACACGCATGTGCCTTGAGACCATCTGCATTGGTGTCTACGTCATCGTGACGTGAGAAAGATTCCAAATCTTGCAGGGAATTTCCCTGAAAATTGACGGCCAGACGTAATAAGCATACGTCACTTTGACGTCGATTATATCGTATTCTTGCTAGTTGATATTTGAAACAAGGAATATTATTTTCTATATTTTTAAGTATTTTCCTTTGAATACTCTCTCAAGATATCTTCTTCTATCTAGGGTGACGTACGCTCAATTCAAGCAACAGAACCTCTCGACTTTTTGTTGTGACGAGCGAGCGATGAGATCGAGAGCGGATGGCGAAAATAAAAAATGAATTATTTGCAATGGACACAATCCTCCTTGCTCGAGCCTCGAGACACAACATCACCACATCTGAGCGTGATCACGGACTTTCATAATATCGCCTACTTCAACTGCGTTGTCAATAAATCGCCTAACAAAACTCCAAAAATGTTTTCCCGTTGGACCATAGTCTCGACTTTGGTGGCCATCGCCGCGCCCGTAAATGCGTTTGTATCACCGGGCCTCTCTCCGATCGTCACACCCACCTTCAAGTCATCGTCCTTGAACATGGGACCACCCATCGATCCTTCCGCACCCTACACTGAAAAAGTCGGGGAAGGGAGCCGCAAATACCGCAGGACCGTCTACACGCATGATCAGTGGGTAAAGCACCGTTCGCCCGACCGATTCGTCAACAATCTTAAAACCCTGTTCAACTCGGGAATTTACCAACAAGTGGCCAATGAAATCGCGGCAACTGTTGGTGTTGCCACCTTCGTCTGTGTTTGGAATTCTCTTGTTGGGGGATATCAAGGACTAGATGGCGCAATGAATGATCCAGTTATCCAGGCTTCTTGGGCCCAGGTAGTTGGGCTCCCCATGACCGTCTTCACCATATTGAACTCATCTTTGGGGTTACTTCTAGGTGAGTTGTAGTAGAGGAATTTTCGACTTGAATACTTTAATTTCCCACAAATTAACTCGACCTCTCTCCTTGTGCCATGCTTATTGTGCAACAGTTTTCCGCACGAACAAATCATACGGTCGCTGGGACGAGGCGCGTAAATTCTGGGGATTGAACATTAACCACACTCGCGACCTTTGCCGTATGGCAACAGCCTGGTACGGCAAAGAATCAACCTACGATACTAGTGATTTCACGAATTATGCAGCTATTGAAAAACAACAAATTGACCCTATGAAACGTATTGAGGACCTCAACCGCGTGAGTCTATGCACATGGGCATTTGTTCGTTCCATGAAACGTCATCTGTCTCCACCAGCAGAAGATGAGGAAGCTTTCGTTTCAGAGATCAAGTCTCGGCTCCCATTGGAACAAGCTGAGGCCATCATTGCCGCCACTCATCGCCCAAATCGCGCTCTCCAAGAACTCTCTGTTGCTATCGAGAAGCTTCCAATGCACTTCGTGAGGAAGAATGAAATTAACAAAAACCTTTCAATCTTTGAGGATACCCTGGGAGGAAGTGAACGTCTTCTTTCTTCGCCCATCCCTCTCTTCTACTCCCGCCATACCGCACGATTCCTTTCTTCCTGGTTGCTCCTTCTTCCATTCGCTTTGTACAATGAATTCGGCAACTCATGGAATCACATTGCCATGATTCCTGCAACGGGCTTCATTTCTGTGTGTTTGTTTGGAATCGAAGAGCTTGCCACCCAATTGGAGGAGCCTTTCACCATTCTTCCAATGCAGGGATTCTGTGACAAGATTGGTGCCAACTGCGATGAGATTGTTAGCTGGGCTGGTCAGGGATCTGATGTATATGAAGAAAATGTGCGAGAAATGAGTAGAATTCCTTTGTAAACTTCATCTTAAGGTATTAGGTATTGGATGTTTGTGTTGGACAGATTAGCTATTAAGTCATATTCTGATTTAACTTTTTTTTACATTTATGATATTTATCGGAGATAGTATTATTTAATAGTCATGAATTAATAGTTATTGTAGTGCAGCATCTTCTCTCTAGCCGAAGCATAGCTGTGAATTGGTTTTTGTCTTTACGCCAGTCAACAGTATGAGGGCAACACTTACCTAGTGCGAGAATTGCAAATAATGAGTCAGGGTTGTTCTGCCTTTAATAATCCGCCATGCAGTATGCAAGGAAGTCGAATTGGTTTAGCAAGACAACCAATCTCAACAAATTTGCATATGCACTTGAAACAATGATGAAAGTATTAAACATGTTCTCAGGACAAAGTTGTGAAATCATCGGGACTTAATTTAGCAACCTCCAATTCAACATTAAGCAAAAAGCGATGTTTCGATTCATATAGTCTGAAAAAGCAATTTCTTTTTTACTTCATTTTCTCCTTTCTAACAGAATGCTTCTGATTGTTCTGAGTTTGGTGGGAACACACTACCTACAATTTGTTCATTGTTGCGCACAATTCATTTGGTGAAGTTTGTGTGCTGATATCTTGCCTACTTTATGGTAGTAAATTTTATTGCGCCTGTATACTGCTAATACATTATCGTGTTCCTTTCAAAAAATAACTCCGACAAAAGAGAGACATTTGTGTGCAGTAGAAGTAACGAAAGAAGTCAGTGTATTATTAAACCATCTCTTTCTTTATTGAGGCCCATTCTTCGATCTTTCCGCTTGTAAAAAATGCTGAAATTGCGTGCGTGTTCCTTTCTGAAAACTGCTGATTGCAAAGTTGGTTATAGTCCTATTAATTGTGCTCAAAGAACCTTTCAATGCCTGCTCCGGAAGAATGCGCATCGGAGGTGGGAGTTCTCCAGATGTTACGAATCCAATTTTTCCATCCACTCCCTTCCCATCTTTGGAGGGGTATAGTTCTCCAACTACATCGATGAGGATTCCTAATGAATCTGCTGAGACGCCTACTCCGGGAAGAATTTGAATGTTTGGGTCAAATCCCACTGACTCAAGCTTTTCATTCAAAAGTCAAGGGCATTAAATTCGCATTCATTTGGCATCGATTATTTAGTTTGGCCCATTTCAATAGCGAGTAATAATGAGAAACGTTCATTCTTTTCAACAAAGCATCACATATTATATCGTACCTTGAAAGCAATGCCCGAATCTGAAGAACCACTTCTTTTATCCGTCCACATCCGAACATCCACATGCGGAGCAAGCTGTATCGTCACAAACATGAGCGTCATCAACTTCAAACGATAAACCTGCGGCTCCACCTCTTGAATCAACTTCTCATCCCAAATAGACATGGCAACCGCCTTATCATTGGACAACCACCGTTGAATGGAAGATGCGTCCGCCCCCTGGAGTGAGGTGCTAATGCGACTGCATGATCCGAATTGAATATCGCCCCTCATTCGATCGAGTTTGAAGTATTCGCCATTTCTATTGATTATGGCGTCTCTTTCGCGATCTGTCCATGGTTTGGTGCGACGGGAGGGGGATTTGGCATGGCGTGCTGTGGAGAAGAGGTATCCTGTGGATGACGCCGATGGGAAGAAGGTTGAGGTATTGGGGAGTTTAGTTGTGAATGCTGCTACTGTGTTTTGGGATGTTAGGAGCATCGCGAGTAGTAGGATGGAGCTACGCATTTGGATATTCATCATCATTGTAGGTGCATGTTTGTGAGGAGATGAAGTCGATGTAGTAGATGATATTATTTTTTATTGATGAGTGGAAAGGTGGTTTTATTACGAAGCTGACGAAGCTGCGGCTTCAACATTCATCTCATTTCTTTTTTCAAAATAAAGTTTGTTTGCGTTGTGTGAGTGATAGATGATGATGATGATGATATTATTTTAATGTTGTGTCAGCACGGCATCCAACAGAGTACTGTATTCCCAAGTTCAAGATCTTCGTAGAAATCATCACGGAAGATCTTTAGTATATTGAATTCCTATGTATGTATATTTTCCCCGGATGATGGATGAAGACCACACAAAACAAAATACTGAAAAAAAACACAAACATCGGGTCCGCTCACGCACAACTCACGACCCAACCAAATAAAGCAAAACATCACCGAAGATGACCATACTATCGTAATTGTTCTTCGACAGACACGAACTACATAGTAGTAGTAAATTCAACATAACTATCATCTAATCCTTAACTCAAGAAAATGGCGCCACCCAAACCGCCCCAACGAGACTTTGCCAAACGTCCCAAAGCCAAGGTAGGCAAACGAGCCCCCTCCAAAATCAATTCCACCGACACATCCTTTCAAACGGCCAGTGTGGCAATACGTTCCCAAGAGGGCGCATTGGCCAAAAACAACAGCTATAACAAACAACAACAACAACAACAGTCACAACAAAATCAGCTCCTCCTACAAGACAAAGAAGCCGCCGCCTCCGCCGCAGCACGAATAGAACTCGCCTCCTCCCGAGGAAATGCCCTCTCCACCCTCCAATTGAGTTTACGCCATCATGCTCCGGCGGTGCGATCTTCCGGTCTCAAGGGAATACGCGATGCGGTGCAGTCGCTATCCTCGTTGGATTTTGGGGTGTCCATTTTGGAAGCCAATTTACCTTCGTTGACACCGAATATGTGCCGCTGTTGGTTAGATGAGGATGATGATGTGAGGGGATTGGCTTTGAATTTGTTTGGTGACATGATCAAAGTGTTATCCTCCTCCTCCTCCTCCTCGACATTAGCCGAAGAAGATTCCTTGAGATGCATGGTTCCCTTTGTGCCATTTTTATGTGCCTATACGTCATCGGCAATGAATAGTCTCGATCGCAGTATACGAAAGGATGGAGCATCCATTGTGGGCATGATGGCCTCATCGAATGCGTCTCCCTCGTTTGCAGTATTGTCTTCTATGGAAAGAGATGGCATCATGTCATCCATGGCAATGGAGACGGGGAGACATGTTGATTTGTTCTTGCCTTCGTTGGAACGATTGTTGTCTTCCATGACTGTTGGGGGCGGAGGTCGTGGTGGAGGAGGCGGTGGTGGTCGGAATAATGGAGATTCTGCCACGGGTAAAAGTGGCGGAGGAGTTGGGAAAGATGATGCAAGCGGGGCTAAAAAGCGCAAACGGGATGGAAAGAGTGGAGCTCAGCCGTCGTCTTCGGGTGCCGTTGTGGGGAGCAGCCGTAGTACTTTGGCAGCGAGTGATTCGGTCCTATTATCAATAGCGTTCCTGCTACGAGCCTCATTAGCATCAAGTACTGGTGATGGTTCCAGTTCTAACGGCACCAATGCCATTGATCTTATCCGTGGGAATAGTGGTAATCTCAAAAGGCGATTAGATCCTTCATTGTTTGTTTCTGGGGAATGCACATTTTTGAGAGGAGGGAGTGCCCATGCAAATTCACTCTTGATTTTTCGAGAAATGCAAAGAAATCAAAATGAATCCTCATTGAAGCCAATACACAGTATTTTGGATTTGCCTCCCATGCCAATGGATCAATTGACCAATGATGCTGAGAATTCCTATGCTCATGAAGCAATACTAGTTGCCATGGGAGGAGGAGGAGGAGGAACTGACTCGTCGAATTCCAAAGAAGATGCAGCAACTATGGAAAAGATACAAAAAATAACCTCTCTTTTGGAAACTCTGCGCATGAAATTTGTGGAACTCACACACTCGGGCAACAGATCGAATGAAGACCAAGTTGGCCTCGTATTATCATCGGCGGATGTAGAAACTTTGGATGTGCTCGTCACGGCAGTGCGGTTTTCTCATCGTCGTTTCCAGACATTTCAAGGATTGGAGAAACTGTACCGAATGCAAATGGAATCTTCAACTGCCTCGACCGCAAATCAAAAAAGGCAGCGCAAAGGCGTGAAAAAATCAAACACAGAAGTACAAGGTCCAGAACAGTATCAAATCATCTCTAACAAAATATTGACCCTTCTTTTAGAGAACTTTCCAATCCGTGCAACAGACAATCTTTCTTCCCAGACATGGATTACCTCACGATATGAATTGTCGAATGCGGGGATATGCTCGGCTTTGGCAGAACTGGGAGGAGATCGTATGGCAGAACGAATTGGAGGAATATCGACTCCTCTTTGGGTGGATACTGTGTTCTCCTATATTTTTCCACGCCTTGCCAATCAGTCGAATGACTTGGATTTAACAACGGAAGGAGAGGAGGTTGCTGTTGCAGAGGAAGGTTCCGAAGTGGTTGCCACACACATGTTGCTTAAAGTCGTGAGGAAGCTGTTACTCCCAAATGGGTTTGATCAGTCCTCGAGGAACTACCTACTAAATAATCCTTTGAAGCGACACGAGCTTTTAGAAGCTTTTGCTGGAGCTTTTTTTCCTCGGCTGGCTTATCCGTCGGGTTTTAAGGATAAGGAGCACAGTTCAGGCGTCATTTATGTTCTATCGTCAACGGACGATGCTCAACGTCATGTTGAGCAATTTGCTTCAAGTACAGCAGGAAGAAGTGCTGTCATTTTGCTGACATCTCTCATTGCACAAATGGGAGATGAAGTCGCTTCGGATGATGAAATTAGCCTACATGAAAAGGGTGATGTGTTGCTCCTCCAAATGGCATCCGTTCTCCCGATCTATCTCGCATCATGGAAAGGCACATTTCCCATTGAATCTGGACTGGTTCTTGCTTCAATCACCTCCATTGTTCGACAATGGTCAACTTTGGATAATGGCGCTGCTGTTGCATGCGAAGGGATGGCAACATCTAAGGCTCTATCTGACGTTTGCTTGGGACTGCGCTGTTCTATGGACGCTCTTTTTGTCCAAAACTCTATTACAAGGGAGAGTTCTAGTAAGAAAATTCTCAAAGCTCACGAACGATCGTCTAGTATTTTTGAACGCCTACCTGAACAGGTACAGAAACTAGCCGTTGGTCTCATTGGCATGCTGAAATGCCCGACAGAATCGTTGGCAAAATCACTGTCCATTATATGCTCGAAAACATGTATCCCAAACAACACCATGCCAGCTGATAGCGAGGAGGTTGCAATCATCAGCAGCTCCATGGCAAACTACATCATGGAAGTCATGCATTCGTTGAGGAGAACAATGCCTATGTCAATGTATCTTACATTTTTGCTTGATAGCAGTGGCATTCAGCGTACTGTTGGTGTTAAATTGATACAGCAGCGCACTAACCAGACAAAGGTGACCAGAGATGACGATAATGGACCAGACCGCAATCCTGACTGCATTTTTCTTTTTGATAATGCGATTGAACAGCTTTCCCGCTTCCTTACTAGCTCATGTGAAGAAGCGTCAGTGAAAGTACTCCCAATGGTACGTCCAATCATTGAAAAGTGGCTCTCCGCTTCCACTGGGGCACTCGATCATCATAAAGCAAAAAAAGCGAAAAGCGAACATGAAAGTTCGTCTTTTACAAATGATATCACAAAACGCATGATCCATGCTCGTGCTGCAATTTCCATTCTCGCTGCCTTTACTTGGGATGAAGTGGTTTCCTTCTCAACCATTGAGAACGACTCACAAGGGTTCATTTGGGCCGACTTTTTGAAGTTGGACGTTAAGTTTGACACTCTCATCCTTGATTCCATACTGCATTTGTGTGATTTATCGACTGTACTATGGTCTGCAGGTGGAGGCCAATTTGATGATTCTATGACCCAGCAACAATTCTTGGCCCGTCTTTTGGGCCCAGTGACATTGATCTTTAGATACCGTGGTGGAATGTTACAGAGTTATTTACAGGAAGTACCAAAAAGAATCACCCGTCACAGCGATTCACAAAAACAAGATTTTTCAACATTAACTAATGAGAAGAAAGACGAATCTGTTATATACGGAAATGGCACGGACATGGCAGAAGTGCACATGAGTGCTCTCCTTTTGGTTTTAAAGTCAAAGGAGCCAGCTTCAATATCCAGTTTAATCAAGAGAAGCGAAGACTTGCAGAGATCGTTGCTAATGGCAACTGCCGAAATTGAACACATTGTATCAGGTGGGCACTTGGCTCACTTGGGTGGTAAATTGCAGCATCAGGCTAAGATGATATGTGACCATGGTGTGTCTAATTGAATCCAAGTTAAATTAGCAGGACTTTTAGCAATTGGATAGCAGTAGTTAGTAGTACTCATAATAATTATCCATCGTTAGCGCTATCTGCCTCAAATTAATTTATGACTTTCAAATAATATGCAAATCCAAAAAAATATAAATATTCATAAAATCCAAAATGATGGGATAGAAGTTCTCCACATGCTTCAAATAATGCAACAACTCCCCAAAAACACCACCAACAACAACAACATGTTCCGCAACTCTTTTCCACCAAGAGTTATTCCCCTCGAAGTTTCTTCAACACTGAATTAATTTCTTCCTTCGTCCCATGCTGTGATTTAGCAATCCCTCCTCCCATCTCCGCCATCATCTTTCTCCTCTCTCGTTCATCTTCTTCTCTCACTGCCATATTTGATCTTTTGATGCCCCGTCCCTTCATTTTCCCACTCATGTGATTTCCTCCTTCACTGCCACCTCCATTCGTATTGCCAATACCACCATTATCTCCCCCTCGTTCTTCCTTAATCTTGTCCAATATCTGAATCACCTCCTCCGCACGAGTATTCCACATCTTGAGCTCCGAATGCCCTTGCATAGCATTTGTTATTGATTCTCGTATTTCCATCGCTATCCTACCAAGAGCATCTCCGTCATCATTGGTGGTAGTATTCAGCAGCCCCTTCTGTAAAGCATCTTGCACCCCCTCCAACGAGTGAGAAGCATTTGTCAATTGATCCAATTGTCGTGATAATTTGACCCGACGTTGTTTTTCGTGGTGAAGTCGTTGTCGTGATAGGAGTATTTCCTTGTCCATGGCGGTGATTTGTTCGGGGGTGGGGAGTTTGCTATTGGGAGGGGGTGGATCAAATTTTGTGGTTGGGAGGGAAGGAATGAAGGATGTGGCGTCATTGGTGACATTGGCGCCATTGTCTGGATGACTACTAATTAATTTGTTGCTGTTTGTTCCATTGCCATCTTCTTCCTTCTCTGTAATTCCATGGTTCGTATCCTGTTGTTCGTGCGCAAGAATCTGTTCCAATATCTTACGACGTTTACTTTTCGAATGATACGCAATGGTAAAAATATTTCGAGAACAATATGCTTCCGCCAAATCAAGATTCTTTTTGTAGGCCTTGCGCAATTTTCCCAACAACTTTTCTTCTCCCGTGAGAGGAGTAGTAGTAGTAGCTTCGTCGTTATCATGATTGTGATGGTCATTGTCGGATAGCGATCGTGGTAATAATGGGAGAGTGGCTACTTCGTTCGTGAGAAGGTTGTCAATTGTGATGGCAATGGAGTCAAAGAGATGGGAGGGGGTGCTGCCGAAGATTAGACAATCTTCCGATGATGCGGCGGTGTTGGTATTGCTCCTCGCGGTGCTGTTGGCATTGGCGCTGCTCTTGGTGGCAGCGTTGCTACTGCCATCTGCCTCGTTTGTTGTTTCCGTGGCGTCCATGGTGAATAATAATTAATAATGAAAAAAAGCTAAAAGCTAAGACGACGGACTACGATACACGGGCTACGTACGGGTCATCGGCCAAAGATTGCATGGTAACAATCGCTTTGCTTCGCCCGTTTCTGGGACACTTAAACGGGGAAGTGTATAAGGTATAACTTTTCCGTAGGAGTATTGTACAATACCCGAAACGTGTACTCTACCGGTCTTACCGGTTCTTGCCCCGTTGCCCGTTGTCCTTTCGTTGTTCGTTGATGCATCTTTTTATCAAATCAAAAAATATCACAAATGCATCAATGAAAGGACAACAATGAACGCAGTATCAAACTGTGCACGGCATCACAACAGCTTCACCATTTCCTGCCGTTCGCTGCATCAACATTGCACTATTATTCGTCAAACCCATCTCTGCACACAACATTTCCTCCTCTTCCCCATTCACCTTCTCAAACAGCACCGCCACACGAAACCCAGCATTCAGCATTATTTTTTGTGAGCCCATCCAACGTCGTCTGAACATTCCTCCAAGGACACCCCGCAACTCTTTCCTAATGGGCGACAACAGCGACGACGACGCAGGTTGTCGTTTCGCGCTCTTTCGTGAAGGCACTACTACTGCTACTACTGCTGGTGATGGAACTGGAGAACCATACGATGAAAAGATGTACAGTCAAGGCGTCAATATTGTCATCAATACCGAAAATGCTCCAACATTGCATCAAGTAATTGAAAAGGAAGTTGGCCTTTCCGACAATGATTCGTGTGAAAATGACCTTCGCGCGATTGCCAATAAGATTGGCACGCCATTTCTCTGTGAACATGAACACGACCATGATGATGATGGTATCAAAAACAATTGCCTTCCAGAAGGAGATGACAAAGATAATACTAGAGGGAGCAATGGTTGCTGCTGCATTGTGTGTATCACAATTGATTTGCGCCAAAGATCCAATCTAATAAGTCGTCACATGGGGAGCATGGCTCAATGTCGAGGTGATAGAGGAGATGATTTGCGAGATGCAGGAGCTATTTCGGCAGTTCTTGGTGTACTGTGGAAACTCATGTTGCCTTTGCAATTATCAGCGCACTGTTCTTTATTGCAACAACGAGAAAAATATGGTTTAAGTGCGGTTGATGTCAATTCAAATAATTTCAATGCAACAAAGAAGGGTTTGTGTTTCTTTCCCTTGCTCCCACCAGTAACGAATACATCATATGTCCAAGAACTTGGGCAATTCTCCGACCTTCAATTTGGCAGTTGTGAACGACATCTACCTTTATCCAAAGAAAACTGTAATATGTTTACAAAAGCTGCGCTGAATGAATTGGATTCAGCATCGCTTGATTTGGCAATAGCATGCCTGGGATCCTTGCGAGATTTATCCTGCGGGTCGGCACTAAGCCGTGCTGCTATTCTTGAATGGTCTCCTCGATCTTTCAAACAAACAGAAGATCAAATCAATAATGGGATACATCTGCTAACATCCTATGCATTGCGCTATGACAAACTGGATTGGGAGGAAATTACATCAATGAAAGAACGAGGAGCTGCAACTACCACCGTTGATACTGAATCGTGCTTGATCTCAGGCTTGAACTTGGGTGAGACAACACAGCAACCGCAAATGCAACAATACAAGAATCGAGGTAAAAGAGAACTTCGGTTATATAGCAATGCTTTGGGAGCCATAAGAAACACATCTCATAGTACGCCAGATAATTGCCGAGAATTCCTCAATCATGGTCTGGTGAATATCCTGGTTTGGCGTCTCATGCCTGACTGCATAAATGATACACTAAGTAATACTCCATCTTTAGTAAACTCTGAAGACGTAATAACAACAGCATCCGCGACCCCATCATCATCCCTTCCTGATGCCACATGTCCATGGAGAGAAGCTTCTTATCGCGCTGCGGGGTCCTTAATCAATCTCGCAGAAAAATGCCCTGCCGCTGCGTATCAGCTTGGATCAAATCGTCGTTTTATTTACCTTCTAATCGAAACTTGGGGTGGTGCCAAAGCTATTATTGCCCCAGGAACGAGTTCATCATCGTCAAAAAACATTACATCGTCAAAATCAATGAAAGGAGTACCTTTGCTCAGTCTTGGTCTCGCTGCCATTTTGCATGCCGCTGCTGATGGTGCTTTGGAAGGAGGTTTGGATGAGGTTATGATACAGGTGTTGGAAAAGGAAAAGATAAGAAAGAGGGTGGCACAGAGGAAAGAGGAGGAAAGAAAAGTTCGGCTGGGATATAAAAAACAATAATGCCCATTACTGACACCATATCCGGCTCGTAGACTGAGCATGTTTCGAAAACATTAATGTAAACGTGCATAGAAGAAAGACTAGTTCAATGTGTGTCCCACCTGTCAGAAGAATATGTTGTCGCCATTGCCATCACTTTTGAGGGGTAGGATGCGGTCTTTAAAGTTATCTTTTTTGAGCAGTACCAACGAAACCACATACAGACGATTATTTTAGTTTTGGTAATCATCTTTCTTCCCTTGTGAGTTTTGTGTATCTGAAATCTAGTCTGGGCGGTCTATCTTTTCAACAATTTTTATCACATAGCATTAAGAATGTTATTTCTTTACTGCTTCTCCAGAATTGGTAACAGCAAGGTGCAATTGCCCGTTTTCATTGTAGATATGTCACTAACAAAAATGATTAAACAGATAATACATAACACTTTTAAAATTATGCAAACTTGTATTTCATACTTTAAAAAAACTAAATATTGCTTTTTAAAATTAAATAATTGCAAACTGGGACTTTGTTGTTGTGTACTTCCCAGAATTAAAACTATTTGTTGTACTTTTAAGAAACATTAACACCTTTTGGTTGTAAGTAAAACAATTCTGAAAAATTACAAGATTTTAGCATGGTGCATCATAATCAATAGAGTGCTCCAAAGCCTTCATTATTGGGCGTTAGTAGCATATTGCAAGAAACATTAATTAAAAGTATGTATTCAAAATATTCTTCTTCTTGGTGCTTTGATTTAAAGTTTAAAAGTTGTGTCATGGTGAATGGTGATGCATACTTCTATATTCTTACATGCAGTTTATCATCAATAATTGTATCCACTTCATGTCTCTGCTGTGATTTATAGCATACTTAAAAGTTGGGTTTGATTCAAATGTACCATATTGATGTAATTAGGTTTGTACTTTTAAGTGGGGTTTGGTCATTGCTCAATATATTGTCATGCCTGGGAACACTGGTTACCGAAATTTTGACAATAATCACATATTATTTGGTTCACCTCACCAACAAGAACACATTCCAATCAATGAATTTCGAGGTAATTTTCTAACATAATAATGGAACTTGATTTTAATTTAGCAAGTCATTTACTACCTAACATCTTTATGCCTATTGCATCATTGTAGCAATCACAACAGTTTGTTGCTAGACCAAAGGAGTCAATCTTGGCCAGTTTTTACCACTGTCTATTGTGGCATATGGGAGAGAATGTGGCACTCTGCTCTGTTCCCGTTGCCACCACACCATTGCCTTTGCCACCCCGATTTCATCCACCATATGCACTACCCTCTTCAACTTCAGCTTGTGGACTCATAGACAATGTCTTTTCAAGTATGGCGCTGTGCACCATGTCCTCAACATCCTTTTTCAATCATTAATACAACAATCAACACATACAATAATTAATTCATTGACAGGTGGTAATGTTTGAGCTGAACGTAGTGAAGGAGAGCTCTGTCAGCAAATTTTCAAAAAATGTGT
>JALLAR010000697.1:0-13399 GCA_036939335.1 Conticribra guillardii
ACTTTACTGAATTTAGGGTCATTTTGACCTTACTTTACTTTTTTTCAAAGTACTAGTACTTATTTCTATCTCTGATCACATCCAGCAGTGCTGGAGGGGACTTGCAAGAGGGTACAATGTGTGCCAGTGTTGTCTGATGGTGATGGGGTGCCATTGTTGCCTGATAGCAATAACAAAGTCCATGCATCAGGTCAGCAAACATACACTTCTGTATCTTGCTTGTTCTATTATCTACCATGCACCATGTGACACAAACAAACTTTCACAACTGAAAAATATGTTGCAACACATTTCTGGAAGCTGTAGAAGTCCTTTGGTCATAGCCTCCCAAATGCTCAGATTTTGGGGACTTTTCGGGGACTACAAAAAAGTCCCCACACAAACTAGTCCTTTTACCCAGGACTTCACATTTTCATCCTCCAGACGTTTAGGACAGAAATGACTTTAACCGGGACTATGAGAACTAGTTGATAGTAAGTCAAATTTATCATTTGTCATTCGGGGACAAATAAAAAAGTCCTGGACCTTTGAAAAAAGTCTTGGTCCCCAAAAGTAGCCATGTCCCGGAGAACCTGGGGACCATAGTTGGACTGTTGCTGGAATTTTTTGAAAAGTCCTTGGGACTTCTGCAACTAATCATTTTTTGGCTCAGCTTTTGAGAATGTTATACCAAATGTACAGTTGTGACATAAGGCATAATACTACCTACTTAGGGGATATTATGGCATGCACAATACATTGCATCATAACTAGTCTTCCTTTGTAACCACTAAATTAAAGAAGCTCAAAGGATCTGGGCAGTTTTGAAATCTTTGTATGATTATTATTGGGAATTGTTACATGGATAAAGGTGTAATGCAAATGATATAAGTATACCACAGAAAATTAAAAATGATGCAATGCAAATAATTCCTCCTACATACATGACTCATTATAGAAGTACTAAAAAAATGCTATAGTAGTTCAACCAGTTTCCCCATCACTCATCATTATTGTCCAGGCATGCCTTTGAGTAACTTATTTAATTGGTGATTACAGTCATAAGCAGTTAAAAGAATCAATAGAGTCCTCATTTAGATCTTCTGGTCCTAATTCTAGACGAAGCAGTCACGGAAGGTACAGGAATAGGAATGGGTAAGATGGTACAGAGATCCCCTTCACAAGATACAAGAGCTTTATAAAGTTTCACATAGAGTCAAATTGGCAAAAATTGACCATTAATCCATTAAGATCTGGTAAGATGAATAGATATTTTTGTGTCAACCATATGTTTGTCGTTTATGACTTTCATACCCTAGCATGATACAATTAGGAGCCCATAATTTTCACTCATCAGGTTATGGCCCTATAATAAGCAAAGGCAAAGGGAGAGGCATTGGCATTCGTATTGGAAATGCCATTGCTGTCCCATCCACTTCATCTGTACAATGTCCTCCAACTACAAATACAAATCACAAACATAAATCTAACGAATCTTCATGTCACGCACCTCATTATGGCTATGGCAAACCTTCCAGTGTCCATGGCTGGTGTGCACTGCTGGCCACCAGCTTCCATTTCCAGCTTTGCCCCTAAGCCCATCTTCTCATTGAGTACACAACAGGTAGTGTTAGTGTATTCAATCACTCAACTGAAGTGGATATATATCATGTACATAGATGAATTCAGCAACTCTTGAAAAAAGGGGATGAATCTTCTTTTACTTTTACATATTTTTATTGTTTGGATTTTTCAACGTCCTACTGCAGCATCTTATTTATGTGCCTGATGCTGCATCTCTAGATGCATCTGCCCGTGTCCTCACACATGGTTTACATTGATGTACTATATCTATGCCGCCAAAGTATACCAAGTTCAGGTTCAAAGTTCAGACTATGCTATCCACCTGGAGCTGGAACTGGAAGCTATTGAATCTTGAATCTTGAATTTTAACTCCGACTTTTTGGCTCTTGCCAATTTTTTCATCCCCATTGTGTAGATATAGAGATCCTCTCTATATCTAGAGTAGACTCTCCAGAGCTAGTAGATGGAATGAAGAGTGAACTGTTTAGTTTTAATACAACTCCTGTTTCTCATACCTTGAAGAAAATCACTATGCTGTACTAACCAGAGAGGGCCTCTGAATCAATTTAAAGCCTTTTTGTTGAAATTCCTTGATCTTAATAACCTACTACCTTTATGATGTAGATACTCTACATAAGTACATACTCTACATATTATTATTATTATGTGAACAGCAATCCAAGCCAAAAGACCAGGACAAAATAATGCCATTTGGCGGTTGGCTCAAATCTTCTCCAATGGGTCTGTCCTGTGTATGGTACTATCATCATTTTTGCCTCAAAAATTTATGTAGGTTTTGATTAATCTTACGATACATACTATTCCTCTGTTAACTTTTGAATTTTACGAACGGCGCTACTTTGGAATTTGGTACAATATCACAGGATTGTTCGAACAACGTGCGTTTTAATTTTTCTTGGCTTTTATTTTTGGCGCGCCATCCATCCAGCAACCTCGCTTCACATGAACATTGAAAATGAATAAAATCTGAAAAATAAGTAAATTCATTTCAGTTCATTTCATTGTGAATTTCTAATTATTGTTTGCTGCTCTCATTGACTTCATAGCATTCACACCATTGAATCGCTCCTACTAACGACAGAGCTCCTTGGGAAACCCATCGATCACAGATTAAACCAACAATCATGCCAAGCTACTACGATATCGACACCATCCTCGCCGAAGAAGAACTCGTCGTCGTTCGTCCCTCCTTTTCGTTTGCGCATTTGGCTCATCTGGATCCAGACGCGAATCGCTTGCAGCAAGTCAATCCTTTGTCAAGAAAGAGGAGGAGGGATGACGACGCGAAAGAAAACATTGACAGCAACAGTAATCACAATTCCGATGGCTTGTCCAAGTCCAAATCGCGGGGCAGCAATGCCAACCACTTTTTAGCCGAAGGAACCAAAATTAAATTGCCGTTGTGGGCAGTTGATCGTTGGGCCATGTTGGGATTTGTCAAAATCCCAACCTTGCCGAGACATTATGGACGGAGGATGAAGGAGCGGTTGGAAGCGGATTCAGTGGCCGTGGATTTGAGGTAGGTTCATTAAAAAAAGAATCATTGATTATCGTCTTGCGTGCTTCGTGACGATTTTCCAATCCATGCACCACATTATCTCACCAACAATATTCTCACTTCTCTCTTCATCACCAACTGCTAATCAATCCAGATCCAAAAATGAGTACTACTTCCTAACCGGAATCCTCCTCACCAACCTCCTCACCCGCGCCGCTCACATTGCCAAACTCCATTCCTCAAACAACAGCAGCCGCCGATCCAACTCTGCTCTCAACACACCCACAGCGCAAACCCTCGCCATGCAACACCTCCTCAACTCGGCCCAATCACTACAGCACTCACTGTTGAATACCATGCTAGGAGACCGTCTCTGTCGTAATTTCGACTGGACGCTTTCTGCTCTTGATACCATGGAAGATGATGTTTCGAGCCATGTTCAAAAATTGAGCATGTTGGAGAGGTACATGTTTGAAAAGGGAGTCGAGGCGAGTGGAGCGGTGAGTAGCTGGAGAGAATTCGGATGTGGGAGGTTGGGGGTCAGTTTGGCGGTGATGAAGGGGAGGAGTATGGGGAGGGGACGACCACAAGCAATGCAGACCGTGCAAGCTGAGAAGAGGGACACGAGAAGTGCGAATGTGGTAACTCCGGTGGGAGCGGGAGCGGGTGGAAATCGCTAGACTTTAGGCTTTGATTTTTGATTTGGGGCAAGACAGTGACATCGACAAGAGATATACCTTGCAATTGGATTGATTTGCATGGCCATGATAATGCGCAAGTTCAAACTCTATGACCTTGAAGGATATGCAGGTAGTATCGGTTGAGCTTGTTCGTTGACAAACAATTGTTAACGTGCCACTTGCTCAGCTTTCACGAAGACCTTTGTCATGATCATTTCTCTCTCGCCGGCCAGGTTCCGCGTGAAAAGGAAATTAGAACTCCAAGATGAGTAGATCATTTTGGTATTATTTCCATTAGACATTAAACAATAGTAAACTGTTTCAATATCAAAACACTTAAGCATCCTCTGCTCAAAAAGTTGCCACTGTAAATAGTCACATTCTATTGTCCGAATTGACGATTCTAAGGACAAGGAGGTGTTTTCAAAAGCTTTCAAAAGAGAATGATATCCGATTAAGAGTACTTTTTACAGGGAGATAGTTCCCCCATTGCATATCATGATTCTGAAACCAATGAAGTAAATTCATAATTCCATCTACATTTCTTTGAATATAAAAAAATTAATGGATGTACTGCTTCTTGGCTCACATCTAATTCATGGGTCCAACAAGAGATATAAAAGATCAGCATGCACAAACAATTGCTTGTGAGCTTGTGCTCGATTTATACACACCTGTGCAATTGCCCAAAAGATTGAATAATAAACGTGTGTAATCTGTTATTTTTGTACCGTGACATCCAAAAGATGATTGACAAAGATTTCTTAAAGCATTAGCGCTCCAAGCGTTTATGGAATTACGATGCATATACGAAAAAATGATGCAAATACTCTTTTATACCAAAGCTATCATGTAACCTGCTTGATATTTTTCAGATTTTCGTGGCATCAACTCATGACAACATTTGTGCCTCAAACATGTATACACATGTTTGAGAAATAATATTACCAATCATTTCCATTGGCAACATTTGTAAAGCAAGTGCTCCCTAGATGATCTTGTGCACTCGAACAAAGACACTGTCAAACATCAATGGACAAAGCAGAATAGTTTGAAAACATGGCTTTCTTTACTCTATTTAATTATCATGCTTTCAGTATTTTTGAATGTGGAATCTCCACTAAGCAAATATGCTAAGATTAATTTCTATTTTCTTCTTAAAACAAACATGAATGACGTATGCAAAATTTCTTGTCTTCTTGTTATTGACAAATCCTAGATAGCCATACATCTATTACCCTCTTCGGCGCTCCTTCTTGCCCCCAAAGCCTTTCTCATTCTTCTTTTTCTTCCCACCACCCGCTGCGTCACCCCCTGCAGCAGCATTCCCTCCTCCGCTCTTTGCTGCCTTCTCCTGTTGTTGCTTTCTCTGCATGTCCTTCTTATACATGATGATCTCCTTCCTCTTTGCCTCATCTGGACGCTCCTTCTTTTTCAGTGTATTCGATACTGACCCCTTTTCTTTTCTATGATAGTAGTCCATGGCATCGGTGTCCCCAAGAACATCTCCTCCACCTCCACCCCCTCCTCCACCACCTCCACTCCCACCACCATTACCAATGACAAAGTCAGCATCTTCATCCTCTTCCAATATACCATCAAATTTTTTCCTTCGTCCTCGTCCAAATGCACGCTTTCGTTCTTCCTCAACTCCCTCCATCATTTGGGTCAAATCTCCCGTCGAATGAGCATGTTTCAACATTTTCCCACCCGAAGCAGCACTATTAGTGCCACTGGAATTTCCATCTTCTACAACAATCAACTTAGGCTTGGTACGAACATGCAATCGATGCTTTCGATGGGAGTCATGGAGTACAGCTTCCACAGTTGACTTATTCCCCCAATCCACACGGTGATGATGATCACCAGTATTTTTCGATAAAATGTCCTTGAACGAAGGTGCACTTGCCCCTCCCCAGACACTAGTCTTGGCAACAGGAGCAGTGCTGGATGCTATCGAAGGGGACGCCATTGTCCAACCTGAAGTATCCATGGAAGGCGTGGAGACCATGGTTCCTTCTTCTAATTCTTCCGTATCCTCCTCATCTACCATGACTGGTTCATCGTCATCGTCATCTTCATTGTCCTTTTCAGAAAGAACTTCAAAAGACTCATCATTATCTTCGTCTTCATAATTCCCGTCATCTTCCTCGTCATCATCATCACCCACATTACTTAACTCAGCACTATCACTGCCCTCGTCTTCATCATCATCGCTCGATTCCTCCTCCACAATAATATCCCGATCATTCCCCAAATCGGGTGTAGATGCACATCTTCTCAAAGTGCGACGATTAATCTTTGGTACATCACTCGAATTGCTGCAAACACTAGAATTACTATTGCTGTTGATGCTATTGCCACAGTTGGTAGCACTGACAGGAGATGGAGTAGTGCCAGGCACGGGGGGGGGCTGCCTCGTGCCCTACAGTAGCACTTCTTGGGCGACCCACAACCTTTAATTTGTTGGTAGAAGAAGCAACAGCAGTGGGCATGTTGACAAAGTGCTTCTTGCCCATGATACTACTTGCTCCGATTGCTTGTGCTTCATCTTCTTCTGTATCGGCAATCATTTCCCATTCTGGATTGGGATCTGAAGGAATAACATTGGGTAGAGGGACGACAACATCTTCCCCGGACGTGTCGGCCATATTAGTGGCGGATTGTGGGAGGGTGGCACTCTCATTGGGGGTGGGCCAGGTGGGATTATTATTTGTCATGGTTTCAGTTGCCATTGCTATATTTTTAGAAGTATCGATATTAATTATTGTTGACGCCCTAATTTTTGTGTAGAAGAAAATTATCTATTTCAGCGATTTTCTGAAAAAGTATGAAAGTCGACAGCAATAGGTTGTATTGGTAGGTGTTGCATTTAATAAATGGAGAGTAGCCGCAACAAAAACGAAAGTAAGAAATATTTGGTTAGTGCACAACTTATGAAAAAAGGTGAGAGTAAGATTATTCAATCTGCCATGATGCACGACTCGCAATTTGCAATCACTGGAGACAACGTGTTATTGTTATGGGCGCTCTGCCATATTATTTGTCATCCGACAAACGAAAACGAGATCGACATTCGTGCAGTGAACAGAGGGGTAATTCTTCGACATCAGTTGGTACATAAGGCACATTGATAATTCATACGCCAACTGTGCCTTAGATGTTGAATTCTGGATCAAGACACAGATAGACATATTGAAGATGCGAAAGCCCAATATCTCAATATCCCGAGACACTGCCTCACCTTATAACCGATTGAATAAAGTAGAAGCCAAGAATCAGATCACAGAATCAACGGGATGGATGATAATAAATAATGTGTAGTGTGTCAGAAGAATGGACGATGTATTGACAAATAATGTTGCTGTTGCTCCGCGATGCAGATTGGTCGATGGTGATGATGGTTTATTTACTGCTCTAATGTTTCTGTCTCTATTGTCTAAACTGAATGAATAATGATGAGTGCATCGGGCGGGTGCAGATGATTATGATGACTTCAATTCAAAAGATAAATAATGAGTAATAAGTGCGTCGCAATTGATGGTTGGGTTGATCCATGTCTTCCTCCTTGCGATTTTCAGATCCGGTTTGGTGAAGGTGAATCTTTTGCATGTTTTTATTTGATTGGCGAACATTGAAGAAGCGGTGTTCTCATCCCACATAAAGATGGTATGTTTTTAGACTTTTCCACATATGTAGTTTAATATGAGTTCCTTCATATTATACCTTTCATCGAATGTGAAATCTTGAGATGATGACGCATCGCATTATTCATGGGGTTCCCGGAAATACCATGTAATCTTATCTTGGAATCGCGCGAATATGCAATGCCGCCGAAAATGTCGACACGACATCATGAGAGACCAGCAATGCGCTGCGACCATCTCCGACGGAAAATAACTTTTCACAACCCAGCTTCACAACGTTTCCCCGGAAACAGTTGTTACAATACCATTGTTCAGCCAAGGCTACCGACTACCAAGAGGTAATAAGGCTGTTCCATTTGCCCATTTTCATCTCACCGCCCCGAGCGAGCTGTGCGTAACCCGTCGGCCACGAGAACATATCACGTGCATCCTTCTCAACCAGTTCGAACACGATAAACTACCTACCATCACACATTCAACCGCAACATCAGCCACCGCATTCCTCAATAGAAACCAAACCATCCATATCCAAACATGATGAAAAAAAACCGAATCGTCACGCGCGTCAAAGACAAGACCGGAATCTCCAAATCCAAAAACCGCTCCGAAGACCTCGCCGAACTCCAAACCCGCTATCAAGCATTCGGCCGAAAGATAAAATACCTAATATTAGCCGTCCAATCCAACCACAATGCCATGCTGGCATATAGCAAAAGTCGATTGGATGTGGCCAAGGCGATCAATTCGATGACGGCGGACACTCCTCTGTTTGAGTGCGCGGGGGACATTGGTCCCGGTGGCGCTGCTGCCGCGGCTGCTGCTGCGGCGGGCGGTTCCTCAGATGGCTCTGCGGGAGATGCCTCTTCCTCCTCGCTTGCTCTCACTCATGTGGGCAATCCCACGTCCTATGCTGCCATTCATCTCCAACTCCACAAAAAAACCAAAATCTATCACGATAAATATGTAGAACACATTTTGACCTATGTTACCGAATGGGAACGCATTCTTACCAATCGTATTTCGACTCATCTCAAACAGGCGAATAAGTTGCGTGTGGATTTGGATCATTATCAGAGGAAGGTGGAGGATTTACAACAGGATGCGAATAAGACGATGGGCAAGGGTAAAACTGTATCAGAGAAGGATGTGGACAAATTGAAGAGGAATGAGAACAAGTTGATTTCATCGAAGCAGGATTATAATCGATTCATTAGCGATTTGTGTGGATTTATGGAGGAGGTTATGGATCGGGGTTGGAAGGATTTGCATCCGCTCTTGGTGAAATTGTCGCAGTTTGATGCTACATTGAGTTCCGAGGAGGCGAGCTGTTTCAAGAGCATGTACGGTGTTACGGAAAAATTGAAGGAGTTGAGTTCCAAACATTCGAATGTCAAGGCAGGTGGACGGTTGAAGGAATTGGAGACTTGGAGTCTGAGCAGTTTGGTCCAAGCTAGCGGAGAGTCGGGATTGATGATTGAGGATTCACCACCGAGTGCGGAGGAGTTGGGTGTGGGTGGAGGAGGATTGTTTGGCCAACTTGGTTCCTCGGTCGAGAATAATAATGGTGATAGTTATGGTGGTAATCGGAGTCGTACCAATACTGGCGACAGCAGTTATGGGGCCCCACCCTCTCGCACCAACAGTGGCGTTTTTCAACCTCGCAGTCGCAACAATACGGGTGATAGCTACAATTGGAACGCTTCCACTGGTTCCAACATTGGCTCCACCACTATTGCTCCAGCCCCATCCTCCATGGGATTGCCACCCATCCCTCGAGGATCTAGCTTTCATGGAAATTCTTCCAATCCCGATTTATCACGCACATCCAACATGTTGGCAGTAGCCCAGTCGGCGGCTCCTCCTCCGACCCTAGATGATATTTTTGGATCCACAGCTATGCATTCCGGCAACACTTCGTCTTCGATGGGAGGCGGAAACGACTATGCTTCATCTTCCTCATTCGCGGCTCCACCTCCAGTGGGATGCCCGCCTCCTCCTCCTTCCATGCCACCTCCTCCTCCTCCTCAGCCGCCACAATCACAATTTGTAGGATTGTCCATGTACAATAACGGCAGTAGTAGTGGTGGCGGTAATGGTGGCATGATGGTCCCATCTCCAATTCCTACTACAATGACGGGAGGTCATTCTCAATTTGGCGACTATAGTGTGATGAGCCCGAGTAATCAATCTACGGGGACTAGCAGTACCAATCCATTTGATGGTGGTGGAGGCGGAGGTGCATCCTATGGAGGAGGAATTGGCATGATTTCTCCTATGGGTGGCGGAGGTGGTGGAATGGCACCTCCAAATAATTATCAACAAGGCAATGCGAATATGATGTATGGAGGGAACAATTACAATAATAACAATATGATGGGAGGGAGGAGAGAAAGCACCAGTAGTAATCCATTTGAGTGATGGATTTGGATTGACACATTGTATTATTTCAAAGGCAGTCTCAAGGAAGGTTATAATAGGGCCTATATATTGATTTCCTCAACAGTTGATGATGCGATAGATTTTTAAACCATGAACATTTTATTTCTTTAAATTGCACATTGTATCTCATTGTGTTAGTTAAATAGTCTCAGAGAATGAAACGTATTACTCCTACAATCTAATATTCTTCAAAAGTTTTTGCTGCTGGGTATGATAATGTACTCTAGAGGACAAAAAGTATCTGTCTTTCGTGCTATGCTTGAGACCCTTCGACTTTTTGTGCCAATCATATCTGACCTGTTTTTAGGCTATTGGACAACTACTTACGTTCGCAAACATCTTAACATAATGCAGGACCATCAGGTCTTATTTGCCTGACGGGGTTGAAACTCTCATAAAATCACTATCGGAGAACAGCGACAGAATCGAAACATTTTTTCATTTTTACTGCGATCGCAAGTAATGAATTTGTACAAAAATAACGGCAGGAGGAATGTCTCTGCCGCCGATCACAACATAACAGACAACGATAATATTTTCCTTCCAGTTGATTCTTCATAATGTGAAACGTTCGTTTTCACTCAGCACATTTGTGTGATTTAAACGGGCATTTGTGTGCAACATCTCTGCACTTGTTGTTTACCATGTTCGTGATGATTTTTGGATTTCTTTTGTTGAAATAACAATGAAATGTGCATGAATGAAATGTGATGGTGATGTGATGGGCATTTTGTAGTCTGTTGAATACATTAAACGAAAAAGGAATCGTCTTGAATGTCATCAAGACTACCAGGAAGGTCTGCATTCCGTCGAATCACATCAGAAAATGCTGTTTCTTCAACCATTGCGAGAAGAGAGGCATCCGATTGTAGAGAATGCTTGTAGAAATTTTCATCCCCATCACGTATGTTGGCAAAGTTACGAGCCAAGATTGCCATTTGAGTCTGACCTACCATCAAACCCTCGACACGTGGCTCAGAGTTCATTCCTATCCAACAGTCTATTTGATCAGTATTACTATATGCTGATGCAAGATTTTGACTGTACAAAAAGTCCTCAAAATTGCTGAATTTCTGGAGACCAAGGCTTTCACGTATTGTGTTAAAGTCAGGCAATCCATGATCTCTTCCCCGCTCAATGTTCAAAACCATGAGATCAAACTGATTGGCAAATAGGTGATTCCTTAGTGCAGGCACGAGGAACGGATCAATCTCTTGGCATACATTGGTGACGAGGCCGCGAATTAAAGAGTCAATCCCTTCATTGTTTTCAATGACCAGTGGCATAAAAAACGCCTGTTCAAGAGGAAGGAAATCCAAAGTTCCATTACCATAGTTTTGAACAAGCGAAGGACCAACCATTGTATGGCCCAATCGATATGCGCACGAGGAGACAATGTTCTCGAGTCCCGTGTTAATATGGGGCTTGTAACCATCATATAGAGGGATGGCGTCCTTTCCCAAAAGAGAAGGTAGAAACTCATCATAGGTAATTTTCTGAATTTCCGCTACAACAATGGTTCTCGCCATTTCGAACACAGTATCTCCATCCAGAGATGGGTCGAGTGCAAGAATAGTGTCTGCCCAATAATTATGTTCTCGTAGCCATAACGTATGGGCCACTGTCAAAGCCAAATTTTCATTGGCGCGTACGTCTCCAGCGACGAAAAGATCTTCTCTATCATCACCTCCACGATTGCTAAGCCCAATTATATTTTTTGGCAAGAGGTTATTACCGCTTGTTCGCAATCTACCTGTTTTCGTTGAATCATCTGACCGAATGTATTTCAGCCGTGTCATGGTATGCCCATACACAGGGCTGGCATCTATGACTGAAGTAATATCATTGAGTTGTTGCGCAACATTTTTGTTATCAATAGTGAAATTCGACCGAGACATGGGGATTTGAGTTACGTTCGAAGCCAGGAAGGGATCATCCGGAGGAACAGTAATGTTGCAAGGCTCTGAAGCATTGGGATTAACCTGTGAGATGTCATGATTCAGGAACTGCCCAAACGCCCACATCATATCATTTCTAGATTGTCTCAATGGGAGGCGGCGATGTTGAAAGGAAGCAGCAAGTAAGTAAGATTTATGGTCAGTAAAACTTACATGTTCATCAAAGCACTCGAGGAATACTTACGCGCCATAGGAGTTGAGTATTGAAGCATCCATCGCAAAAGCATTACTAATATCCCGAGGATTAGGCTTTCCAAGATCCATTGCAGATGATCCATCGGAAAATGAAGAATTTTCCAACCTGACGAGCATTGACCCCTATGTTATCCAATGAGTCATGGTTAGATTAGAGTGTTATTTTGAAATTGACAAACATCTGGCAAGATGCATAGATACTCACTGGCACGTCCATTGTATTGTCATCCTTTCTACCTGACACCAACTCCGCAAGAGAGCCGATACCCGCCAAGCCTGTCAAACTTCCATCAACTTGAACAGTTACCTCTTCTTCCATTGTTGACATGCTTCCAAATATTTGCTGGTACCCTGATTGGTTTTCATATGATTGTCCTGTCTTTTCTTCATTTTGAGCTGCATTGGCTTCTTCTTGGTCTTCTAACTGAAATTCCATTTGATTTTGGTGTAGATTGCTCGGTTCCTCGTTTTGTTTTGGGATAATAGTCCCTTCAATTATTTGGAACCCGATTTGATCTTGACTTGTATTGTTGAGTGGGTGTGTTTCTTTGTCGTGATTTGCTTTAGATTCACGTGACCTGCTTGATAATTTATCTGCCTTGGCTCTCCTGACGAACGGTTGCCTGTCCGAGTTGTTACCTGCTGGATGTGATACGACAGAGGAGCTGCTGCTGAATACTGTCATCATCAGCAAACAAAGCGCATCAACGGCGCATTTTTTGGATGGCTTCATTGTTTGCTACGTTCTTATTATGAATTTGCTCTCTTGTGACAATTAAATGGTGTTAATTTACTTCCAATATCATGAATTCATCCAATAGTAGGGCCCAAACTTGGATCGTTGCAATAATCTTGATAAGAAATGGATAAAATGTGCATGCATTCAATGGTAAAGTATGGGGTATGGTAGGCAGGTTTGAGTAATACACTTTCGTGATTGAGCAGAGATGGACAGCGTTATTCATCCACCTCCATCACTCTCAAACCTCACGACTGAGTTTAATTTTGCAAAGTGTCAACAATGCGCAAGTGCGATACTCCTCTAGCGTTGAGCAAGAGGAATTGATAGATTGTCGCGAGAACAAAAGAAAAAAAAACACAACAAAATAAAAAATGTGAGGCGAGATGCGAGATCATTCAGTGTGTAATAATATCGGGTTGAGACGAGTGATACACACGAAATGTCACAATAATATTGGCGAATAACGGCCTAATTATTATTATCAGACCGATTCAAAACTGATATTTCCTACGTAGAATCACATCAGATACACAAATTACATAAATACCTCATAATAACTTATTTCGCCAAACGTCAGACTGAAAGTACTCAAGCACGACTCGATCATTATTGGATTATGAGCTGAAATCGATGTGTGGTTCAAAATGGGAGATATC
>JALLAR010000698.1:0-13399 GCA_036939335.1 Conticribra guillardii
TCATCCGAGTCTCCACCCGAATGCAATGGTGCCAATGCCAATGAAGTCTGAAGTTTCTGAATCAAGGAATTCTATGAACAATGATGCCAACAACATCACCACAACTGGAGCCAGGAGCCAGCCAGAATGATATTTGTCACAGGTCCATTGACGAATCCAATCCGAAAACCTGCTCTCGTGGTCGTCCATACATAATTAGCCATCTAATATCTAGTCAAGTCTTGTTGGACTTGCGTTCTCCGCACCCTTCAAGACAAAAACATCACAAAAAAAATTCCATACTCACAGTCGAAGATTTGAAAAACAAGAAAAATAATCCCATTTCAACAAGTTAAATTTCACACACAAATTGAATGCATGCCATTTCAATATCAATCCAGATATCGTGTTGCATAAAAAATAATTATAAAACGATAAATTCTTTATAAACATACACCAAAAAGACCCTAATAATTATACTCGTGAGCAGGTACTTTTAGGTAGTATAGTCTTGCGAATAATCAATAATAGTACTTGTTTGATCATTCCACTTAATCTCTGAAACTATGCTCCTTGGATGGGGATGTTGCACTAAGAACTTATAAATATCATCTCCATTCCAACCGCGGGCTGTGGTAATAAGAATTGTTGCATTTGGTTCCATTTTGGTGGGTTCTATCGGATAACAAGTAATATCAACTAATGCATATTCAAGTCGAAGCTGGGTTTGTGTAGAGGTTTGTGTACAAGTATATTTTTAAAAGTGAGATCAAGATAATATCACGGACAGAAATAATATGATAGAGAGGGTTTGGTGCAAGAAGCATGTTGTGATCATGGATGCTTACCGACCATTCATCACAAACTGCCGACATGGAATCCCAATCCCACTTTCCATTATTTTTCTCGGTATTACTTTTCTCTTTCGCTTTTTTCGACACTGTATCCAACTCTTTAAGTGTTGCGAAAATCATAACAGCTTTACCTGCATGTTGTGCATCCAAAGCTGCTCGCTCAAATAACGCATTCTCTTCTTCCTTTGATTTTTTACCAGCGATATCATTATCACTGGTAGTAATGAGTGTTTCAAGTTTATCCAACGCCTTTTGACGATTCCTCTCGGTTAATGCATAGAGCTCATCATCGGGTGTGCGAAGATCCTCTTCGTTATCTCCTGTTTCCCATTCTTTTTCGAGGGATGCGAGATCGAGTTTGGACCAATTGCTTCTGGCGGGAGCGGCGTTGGCGAATAATCGTCCATTATTGACCACGCACCAAAACGGCGGTCCACATAAGACGAATGAATACAGCCATGTTCTTACGAGATTCATTGTGCGCATACGTAGTGTCAGTGACGAGGTCAAATGTAAGGTGTATATTGCTCGCAATTAGTATGGTATCGTGAGCACAAATGTTGACGAGGTGTCGCCGACGGGTGAGTTATGGAATGCAGCTTCAAACATTTTAAATTTTAAATCCTATTTGTTATCGAATTCCTCGTTTCTTCTGCCTCGAGTACAAAGCCCCGTCAATCCAACTCATCATCGTAAACACTCCCCCCACTGTCGCCATAATTCGAATCAATAAATGCATTAACGGCACCTTATTCTTGGTGACTTCTACCGCAAATGGATAAATCTCATAAACAAAAAATACACCGGGCAAAACCGCATTCTGAGTATCATGATGCTCCACTTTCTCATGCAATGTCCCACCGAATTTTCCTCCGACATGTGCCCCCGCGGTGCCTCTGTCGGGGTCTCCGCTCAGAATTGCCTCCTCATGGACTTCGCCAATGAGCGGTCGGAATCTCTCGGTGTAAAAATAGCGATTTGTTTCCAATATTTCCGATGATTTCGCATCTTTTCCCAATGGCACGCCCAAATCTTTCAATATCTCACCCTTGTATTTGGTGGGTACCACCTTGATGAAATATTGGAACAATCCCGTGGTACCAGTCTCTTCCGTAACCACTTTGGAGACACCGTTCATACTTCTTTCTCCGGGCAAATGTAGCTTACCCTTCTTCTTTTTCTTTGCATCATCCTTCTTTGCAGGCTTCTTTTCAAAAGCCTTCTTTGCACGATCATCATCATCATCATCATCATCCTCTTCCTCCTCCCGACTCTCCACCTTTTCCGCACCGCCAACCACCACGCTCATCAAATCCCCATACTCCTCATCCATAAAACTCAACTCATGAATCACATGACTCGCATTAAAATTCGGTCGATCCTCCGGCAAAAACTGATGAATATGCCTCCCATCCCTATCCACGCCCTCCCCCATCGCCACGTGGAAATTCCCGGCCACCCTATTCACGGTCATGTATCCGCTCAAATTGCACCCTTCCCCCTTGCTCATTTTCTTCGGATCCACCCGCGTCTTTCCCTCGCGAATGCACTGTTCCGCCAACGGCAGGACCGCTTGATCGTTCCATCTCTTTTTTTTGTACGCGTCCATGACCTCGGCGCAGGTGTTGCAGCATTGATCTTCCGTTTCGTGGGCTCCGTAGCATGGACCGCAGTAATTGGTGGGAAGGTTTTTTTTGAGGGCGTCGCGTTGGAGTTTGTCTTGTTCGGCTTTGATGTTGGCTTCGGCGACGATTTTTTGGGAGGTTAGGGGTGTGCCGTCGAGGCGGAGGCGGTGTTTGAAGAGGGTGTCGGAGAGGTCGAGTTGGGTGTCGCCGGCGACGTCGATGACGTCGAGGTGGAGGTCGTTGCAGTGGAGGGAGGGGAAGGTTATGTCGAGGTTGACTCGCATTTTTTTGCCGAGACTGGATAATGTTTTATTATGTTGGAAGTTGCAGGTTGGATGTTGATTGGGTGGTGAGTATGAATGATATCATTGGATTTAAATCACAGGATGGAAGAAATGAGATTGTCATGTAAATTAATAAAAAAGACGGCATAAAAAAATTGCAACAATCAGAACACAAACTAATTCAAACAAACAAACAGACCAATACAAATAAAAAAACAAAGAACGCACCTAGTATCCACGACAATATGCTCCACCGTCTCCCTATTCCCTCCCACCCACGCACCAATCTCCGCCACAATCAACAACAACATGAGCCCATATCCCACCAAGGTAAATTGTCCTCCGCGCTCGGTTCGAATGACCATGTCGGATTCCATTTTTGGGAAAAAGTCGAGTCTGCGTACCATTCGTTTGGCGGGGGTATGATGCTGTTTGGAATATTTGTCGTTGGCGTCGTTGTAGGAGTCAAATTGTGCATGATGATGTCCATTATTAGTATTGTTGTTGTTATTGTTGTGGGTGCCGTAGGGAGAAGCGTAGCTAGTATTGTTTCCATGGGAATAATTGGGACGACGGCGGTGCAATTGGTGTGGATCATTGTTGTTGTTCATATTGTTGGGAGAGGATATATCGACTGATTGAACAGAGTTGGCGGGAGAAGGGGCGGGTGGATGGTGACCATGCTGCCTGTCATTGCCATTGTCATTGTCGTGCGGCGGTTGTTGTTCGTATTCGAGTCCGGGAATCATTTTGTTTCAAGTATTAAAATCTCTATTGATTGGCCGGGACACACGGTTTATAGTTCGTTCTCTATAGTTAGATTTTGTATTGCTTGTTTCAAGGGGATGATGATGTTGTCTGCTTGTTGGGTCAAGGCAGTGTGAGTGGTCGGGTCCGTCAGTAATGTGCTTTGATTTTTAGCTTTCGTACCTCATGCATTGTTGGTCGTCATTGTCGTCGTCGTCCTTCTCAACTCTTTTCATATTATTATCAACGTGGAACTAGAGATTGTTGTAGTACCATACTAAAATAACGTGGAACGGAACTTCTTATTCGCGTCAAGGGCGACGGCAAGACACAATTCTTCCGGGCGGCGGGCGGCGGTTCAAAAGAACATCAACAATCAACTCGTGGATACAACATGGCACATGGCACTCGCGACTCCGAAATGAAAAATCTTTTCCATCAGGTCTTTGTTTTTTGCGAGCAATCTGACAATGGCGTGACGATAATTATTATTTTAACGGGGTGGCGGATAATATTTTTTCCTATTCATTTCATCCCATGATATAATAATATTACGACGAAGTGATCTAACAACAACCATGGCGTCTAGTACTTCCAGCTACCACTACGGCAGCTTCAATAAACCATCACGTGAAAACGAGGAACGATTTCAATTAGATAATTCAGAACGCACCGTCCTGATATCCAACGTCCAACTGTCCCAACTCTCGGAACGAGACTCGGCGAAACGCTCATCCCGCAAGCTCTCGCCCATGATTGCTAGCATTCCAATCATTGTAGCCACCGTCTTGATAATTGCATGGTGGGGAAAATTCGATCCATCAATGCACAATAAAATCAGCACCGTCAGCAGCAGCAGTCTCGCCAACCCCTCAATACCAATGATGGGAGAACCCAACCCCGCCGATGATTCCGCATTCTACCACGCCTACCCCCGCCGACCATTCATCACCCACAACCACCAAAACATCACCCTCCCAGTCTTAGGCTTTCCCTCCGTGGCACTCTCCCGTCTCTCCTCCTCCCCCAACGACCAAACCCTCGCCAACGACGCCGTCCGCCACGCCATTCAAGACTTACAAATCTCTTACTTCGACGTGGCCCCCGAATACGGCGACGGAATCGCGCAAGAACGCCTAGGACCCGCGCTCGAACCCTTTCGTCACAAAGTATTCCTCGCCGCCAAAACCATGTATCGGACGGCCATGGCATCCGAAATTGATTTGAACAATACCCTCGATGCATTGCGAACGGATCATTTGAATTTGTATCAATTCCATTCCATAAGCACGCAGGAGGATGTGGATGCCATTCTCGGCGAGGGAGGAGCGATGGAAACATTCCAAAAGGCAAAATTGCAGGGAAGGATTCGTGCCATTGGATTTTCGGCGCATAGCGAACCAATGGCGATTCAAATGATTGAATCGGGATTGGTCGACACGTGCATGTTTCCAATTAATTTCGCGGCATACACCTATGGAAATGTGGGAAAGGGGGTGTTGGACGCGGCGATTCGTCATGGAGTGGGTGTCATTGCCTTGAAAGCCGGGGCTCGTGGAAGATTGACGCAGGAGAATGGAAATTCGATTATTGTTCCCGACGAGGGAGAAATGAAACATGTTCCCGAGTGGAAACGGCAGGAAATGCTTCGTTATCCTGTGCGGACGTCGAAACTGCATCCGACGTGTTGGTATGAACCGGAAGATGATGAGGAGTATTTGCACAAATTGATTTTGTGGTCGTTAAATCAAAAAGGAGTGTCGGCGGTGCTGCCTCCGGGGGATTTGGGATTGTTGGATGGTATTTCGGATTTTTTGCGGGGGAAGAAAGAGGTGACGATTTTGGACGAGAATGATGAGGAGGATATGCTGGAGAGGTATAAGGATGTGAAGCCGATTTTTCATGATTGGGATTTGTCGGGAACAAAGGTTTCTACTTGATTCTTATTAGATTATTGTTTTTATCGTCGGATATTTTTTGCTTTGCATGAAGTAGAGAACAAGTTTTGCGTTCTTGCGCATGTTGTATTGTAATTGGTGAAAAGTACGAGGATTGTCATTGTATATTGAAAAAAAATAGAACACAATTCTTTGTGATAATTATGTAAATTAAATGCACCGAACTTTAACAACTATAAATATCTAAACATATTACTATGTTATTCCTCACCAATAAAACTGCAGGATCAAAGTCAGTCATCTGAATGGAAATTTCTCCAGCCTTTGCTAGAAATGCTAAGTTCTTCAAACGTCAGTTTTTAAGCCTATTTAAATGTGAACAGTATGATTGTATAAAATAGTGTATAGTTCTATAAATGTGTTTCAAAAATAAAATACCATACCTGGAATTAAAGCACAGGTGGTTGAGCAGATATCATTCATGGTGCATTATACCATTTGTTTATTTATTTGGAATTTTGCACCAAGATCGAACTACCGAAGAATAAAATTCTGTCCCAATTGTATGTACAATACATGCTACTTCTTAAAGGCACATGTGATGTGATGACACACCATAACTTTAAGTTTAACCGCAATAGAACCTGATTGAATATTGAACTTTATTAGTAAATGCAAGATCCTCTTCGTCGGCCAAATGCGCCTCTTCTTCGGCCGAATGCGCACCAGCAACCTATTTGTTTTGGCAACCATGCTCCTCTACAAGAATCAATGTTCGCCATTGGTAGTAGACCCCAATTGCCACGTCCCTATAATTACAATTCATGATTATTTATGGTGGTCTTCAATCACACTTAGCTGGCAAGCCTTCTGATGTAAGGGAAACGGAAACTAACTCAATTAAGTCTACTGTAAACCCGTGGAGAGTTTGGAAAGACGAGTGCATAACTGTGATATGTTCTTTCCCCATGCGAAGGTAGCTTTTGTCAGATTATTTTTGCAACAACATCACAATCAAAGCTTCGCAGCTGCACTGCAATTACTAACACCACCATAATTTGACTTCACCACGCCCATCCCCGTTTCGCCCAACACTGGTACAAATACCTTATGTAACAATGGTCTCAAAACACTCGCCGTCAACCCCCAAACTTTATCATCCTTTCTTTTTCTATTCCCATTGGGAATTGGAAATACCGGTCCCCAATATTCATGCTTCCCCTTTACATTTGCTCCGTCCCCTTTGCTCCACCGAGTCAGAGGTTCGGATGTTTCCTTTGATATCAATTCTTGAATGGGGATGGTAAATATCCAATCGACCTCGTCTGGATTGCCAGGAAAGAGGGCTGTGAAGTCATCTGTGTTGTGTGGGGGTAAATCGTAATTGATGATGGCGATAATGGGCGTTACTTTGGATCCAGTCATGGAAGGGACTGGTTGAGTTTGGCCCAGGATGGTTAGTAGAGGTTTCGTTGAAATGATTTGGGATATGCTCGATTCATGTTTTTGTGTTTGCTGCATTTGTTGTTGTTTGGGGGTGGGTTCATTTTTTCTGCCACTTTCACTGCGATTAAAATACTCGAAATGTCCATTAATACCTGACCCTTTGATATTATAGCATAACTCTTCCTGCATCTCCCTCGATGCCGTATTCACCAATTTATAATCAACATTCAATCCATTGGGCTCCAATATTTCGCCATTGTTGCCATCATCCAACGCTTCATCATAGTATCCACCAGGAAAGCTAATTTGAGAAGCATGCGTCGACAGCTGCGCTGATCGCCGTGTGAATAAAACGGAGGGTATGCCTTGAACGGTGCACAGTGGGACTAGAATGGCAGCTTCTCTTTTCGCAGATTTTCGTTGTTGATCATTATTGGATGGTTGCTCGTTACTTGCTTGTGACGCGTGTTCAATTATTGGTGGCTGTTGATTTTGTTTTTGTCTGGAAAGGCGATGGCGATGGCGCCTCCGTATTTCCAACAGTGTGAGTTCCAATTGCTTTGGAGTCAAAAGAGGCATGTGGGGAGTTTGCCACGCTTGCATTTCTTCCGGAGATATCAATGGTTTTATCGACAAAGATTTTAGCGGTGATGATTCTGCCAATAACTTCGTTGTCGGCGGTGAAGGCGGAAAGGAGCTCTCGACGCGATGCGAGATTGTTTGGCCATCATTAAGTTGGGTGCGAGAGTAGGGAGAAAAGGCGGAATCGGCATCATTATTGACTGCGTGAGAGCCTCCCAAACTTGCGAGAATTGAAACGATATGAGGCGATGCGCAATGGATCAAATGTGAGGGGTGTAACGGTGTGCTGCTAGTAGCGTTGTTGAGAGCGTTGCGAATAATGGTGTTTGGGAGTGTGTTAGCCATGGTCTAGAGAGAGAGAAAATGGTTGGCGGACAGATGTTGGATCTGGCCAAAAACAACAACTGTGTTCTCACTTCTCATCCGAGCGTGATGCGTGATGGCCGATGCGGATGGATTTGTTCTGTCGGACACATTTACTAATTCCCACGTAGTAAACTTAGTGAATATTTTTTCATGGCGGCATCTTTTGAGCAAATTCCGAAAAAGCGCTGACAGCGAAATCAAGCAAAATGTTCTGTCGTGAAGTAAAAAAATCCCTTTACTCCACAATGATGGGATGTTCCGTTGATTCCAAGATGGCACATAAAATGCGATTTAGATTGATCATTAGCACCACTGTCATATCATAATTGAAACCCACTTAAATCACTAATTCCATTTCATAATCTCGATTTTCATTTCGGGTGTTTCAGTTCACATCATTTAATTGGAACAATGATTATCCGCTCGCTTCGAAAATCAGCTATTGCAAAGCAATGCTGCTCTTCCGCCTCCTTCTCACGAGCAAAGCTTAATGGCATCACATCAGTCAACTGCCCAAGCATTCCTTTCCCAAATCGATCAAATGCCAACAACGAAAGATGCCGCTCCGCCAACAACAATGACCGAGAGTTCTCATCCCTCGCACTCCCTCTCGCAAAAACCACAAATGGAATCGTCAATATCAAATCGATGAATATACCGCGACCACGGCCTGTACTCAAGACAGTCGTTCCACCGCCTCACAAATTGAAAACAGAACAAAAGATCAATTTGACAAAGATGAATGGACATGTCAAATTGAAGGAGCACAGGTTAGAGCAAAAAGAACCAAGTCCAAGTCATATTGCTTATGTGGGCGATTCTCAAATGCCCATCACGTCGGAGTTGAAGATTGTTACTCCAGGCGATGACACTCCTAGTGGGATATGGCCTGTATTTCGCATGATGGTGAGATCGCAAAAAATCAGTTGAATGAATTATTGCTTTCTTTGTTTTTCTCTTCGTAAAATCGACTGTGCATTACTTAACCTTGAACATGATTTGATTCATTCTCTTTTCAATTGGCAGGATGAAAACGGACATTTTCGCCAAAACAATGAAATCAGTATTAATTCCAACAAATCTTTACCACCCAAACATGATCTAGATCAGCTCCGATCCACTCTTCAATCACAAAACCCACATTTTGCCAACGAACTTCAACCATGTACTCTACTCAACCTCTCCCGAAATCCCTTCCCCGACATCCAATCCAACAATACCCTCCTCCGTGCCCATCGGCAGATGATTCGCCTCCGTAAAATGGACACAATTCTCCACAATGCTCAACGGCAAGGCCGCATCTCCTTTTACATGACCAATCACGGAGAAGAAGGCATTCACATTGGTTCTGCATCAGCATTGAGTCCCCAAGACATTGTGCTCGCTCAATACAGAGAGGCGGGTGTCCTCATGTGGCGTGGATTTACATTGGAGCAATTTTGCAATCAATGCTTTTCCAATGATTTGGATATGGGCAGAGGGCGGCAAATGCCGGTGCATTATGGATCAAGGGCTCTCAATTATCAAACGATAAGTAGTCCGTTAGGAACACAAATAACTCAAGCGGTGGGAGTTGCATACAAATTGAAATTGGATGCTATGGCAAATCCTGATAAGGAAGCGGCCATTTCCATTACATACTTTGGAGATGGTGCCGCATCCTCGGTCGACTTTCATTCGGCGTGCAATTTTGCCGCCACACTTCGCGTTCCCATGATTTTCTTCTGTCGTAACAATGGGTATGCCATTTCCACTCCCGTTGCTGATCAATATGCCGGAGATGGGATTATTTCCCGCGCTCCCGGTTATGGTATGGCAGGCATTCGAGTCGATGGAAATGATGTATTTGCCGTGCATGCGGCTGTTAGTGCGGCGAGAGAGCATGCTATAGAAACTTCTTCGCCCGTAATGATTGAGGCCATGACGTATCGACAAGGTCATCATAGCACATCGGATGATTCCTCAAGATATCGTGATACGGACGAAGTTCAGATTGCTACGGATGTGTCTGACCCTTTAGTGAGGTTGAATCAATTCTTGCGTCGATTTGGATGGATGGATGAGAATGATGTGGCGACAGTTGAAGATGAAGAACGCATCAGCGTCCTCAGAGCAATGGAGGGGGCAGAATCTCGCCCAGGTCCGAGTTTTGATACCATGTTTGACGATGTTTACTACGAGAAGCCTCCTCACTTAGTAAGGCAGGAAGATGAACTTCGATGTCATCTCAACGTACACAAGATTCAATATCCATAGTTATATGTTTGGAAATTAGATTGGATTTATTCACTTGTTTTGTTGAGTTGTGTGATTGACGAGAAGAGTAGTGAGGAATGTTAGATGGCATCCCAAGTTCAATGATGTAAGCCTGCGGTAGATATAATGATTTAGTAAAGTAATTTCTTAGAATAAGCCCAAATGCTTGTGTGTTGAGTCAATTCAATTTCCATTCTCATCTTAAGAAATCATTCAATATGTGTGAGCTTGAAACTTTTTCAAATCGCAGTAATACGAAACAGGTTCAATATTGAAGCAATCAAATTTGTTTCTACTTGTTCTGTTTGCAATACTCTAACATGTATTGACGATCAGAAAAAATAGTTGGGTCTTTCGGGTGTACATTTTAATTATTTATTGTTTTACAATATAATATATACATATATATAATCTTCACCTGAGTATGGAATTGTGTTTTTTGTTTTGTTTTGTTTTGTTTTGTTTTTGTTTTGATGATTTTTTTTCCTAAAAGGTTTGATATTTTTTCATCGGAGAACGCAAGTCCGAAGAGACTTGACTATTAGATGGCTAATACTAATGTATGGATGACAACGAATTGTTGATCAGACGATGGCATGTTGCTTCACCCCAGAAGAGGCATAACTTGAACGGACTTTGCTATCTTCTTGGGTATTCATATTGGATTCGTTCAATGGACCTGTGACAAATATCATTCTGGCTCACTCCTGGCTCCAGAGGTGGTGATGCTGTTGGCATCATTGCCCATAGTATTCCTTGATTCAGAAACTTCAGACTTTATTGGCATTGGCACCATTGCATTCGGGTGGAGACTCGGATGTTAATTCTGGTTGAATGANTAATTCTGGTTGAATGACGCACCATGAAACTGGTAATTCATTTGCATTGCCATCGATGGATCGTGCATAAACCCATTCATTGCAGGATGATACTGGAAGGGCGGAGGACAGCCTTGCCAATATGGCATCATTTGAAATGGTTGAGGTGGAAAAGGAGGGTATACCATGGGAGGAGCAAAGTTGAGTGGTAGTGGGCCCGAAGGAAAAGATGACTGGTTTGGGAATGGACCGAATGCGAATGCTTGAGAAGGCATCAGGTTCGGCGCCGCGACTGCAGCAAACGCAGCGGGTGCTGGAGCAGTAGGATGCTTGATTGGATTCGTATGTTGCGAAGCAGGTGGTGGACCTACTGGACGTTCTCGAGGAGGATCATAATCCTGAATCGGGGGCCCGCTGCGGTCGAAATCGCTTGGGCCTGCAGCACTTATCTTTGCAGAAAAATTTGGAACATCAGGAAGTGGCTTCAACTTTCTACTGTAAAAATTGGGTTCATTGGCTATATTCTGCAATCGCCTTCCAGAGTTCAGTGTGACTCGACACATCATGTGGATAAGATCGGGGCGTCCTCGGAGAAAGCATTGATCATAGTAGGATCGGTGGTCTGGACCCTCTCTTTTAAGACGCTGCAATAATCAGGTGGCATCGAATAAGATTCGTTAGAATTGTAAGCATGGTAAGTGGCAAGGAAACAATACAAAATACATGCTCAGCAATCACCTCCGCAGCCAACACCAATCCACAAAAACAATTGGGCGTTTCTTACCTTGAAGCCCCATCCATTCACCTGCCTGTTAAAACTTGCGAATTTCGAGTGATTGAAATACTTTGGACAAACCTCTCTCGCCAACAAATCATTGTTCAATATCTTCCATGATCGACCATGCGGCATCCAGCAAATGATGTGCGCGTATTCCGGGTCGGACAAGATATCATACAGCTTTTCCACGAAACTCATGCTCTCGATTGATTTCTTCACATGGCGCTCTACCTCGAGAGTCGATTTGTCTTCGTAGGGATGATCGACCCGAGTGGCTTGCGGAAACTTCTGCCCTTGCTCATTCTTTTTGTTGAGATTCATTTTGCTATTGCGATAGCTTTAGTTGGCAAGTTAGGCGTGGCAAAGCACTACGATAGGTTCTAACTTGTTCTTATTCTCGAGAGTTTCAGATTTCTGGCAGATTCGCAATTCTTGGCTTTGTGGATAGTCCTACTACTGTACTGCTGAGATCTTGTTTTTATGTTGCTGGCTGAGAAGGCGGCATTTAAGAATGGGTCAAGTTAATACTACGATACTACATACTATCTAGTACTATGTTCTTGAAAATAATGTTTCACGCATTTTCGCCGATTACGAACGTCTGTCTTTCTGAAAGACAATATTCTGATAGAAAATCTATCGAAGACTTGGGGTGGTTCAAAAAATAATTTTAATTAGCTGGAGTATCAGACGTCACACGTCATGCATACTCTAGAGTGGCTGGCCCGATCGGGAGTATCACACGTCGTATGACCTGATCGGGGTAGTATTTCGAACCTTTGGAGTTTTAGTGGTCAGAATACTTAGTCTCTGACGATTTCATAGATGTTTTTTTGCTGCTTTACTATCGCTAAATCAAAAGTTATGACTAAGAACTTTAAACCAACTGTCCATGAGAATTGGAAACTTTAGGTAGAGTTTTAAATCCGATATCACGAAAATTTTGAGAAAAAATCTTCGGAGAGTATCGCGGAGAATCGAAAAAATGCGAATCCCGATGTAACTCCACGCACCTCTCTACCAGATAGAGAAAGAGAGAAAGTGTCAACCGTATCCATCTTCTGGATACTACTTAAGAAGTATCGCCATCTGCTGGATATCGTACTTCTTAGTACTCTGCGTGGCCATATTTCTCTACAATACACGCACGCTCTCTATCATCTCTTCGTCATTGCTCTTCCCTCTTTTTTTATCCCTTTTTGTTTTAGACGTGGAAAAGACAAATTTCGACGGTTGAAAAAAATTCGGATGCAAACTTATGACTTCATAAATAAATAACTCCAAAGTCATCCAGGATTGTCAATATCCTTTCACAGGGTGTGGGTCAACAACCTGGTGTCGTTTTAGAATTATATGTAGTCATTTATTAGGGACTTGTAGACATCTCTAAATATTATTAGGGACTTGTAGACATCTCTAAATAGAAGACGAGATCATACCCTAGAGATAAAGTAATAGGAGTATGCACTAAAATTACATCTGACGTTCTTCGAAACGTGAGAAACTGTCCGAGAGATAGAACGCGAGAAGCCGACATACAGGCTCATTCAATGTTGAACCACTGATCCGGTACGTACGTAGTTAGGAAGGTTCGGGTTGACTCATAATAATAAAACGGAAATTTTATATTGTAGTAGATACATACCGGGCTATGCAGCCGAATCCCCATGGTGGGATGTTACCTAATAAATTGCACTTACAATACCGGACTCACAGTAGTTGCGTACAGTGAGCCCGGAAACGGGACCATGTTTTCCCATTGAGTC
>JALLAR010000699.1:0-17835 GCA_036939335.1 Conticribra guillardii
ATCGCCACTGCCATCGCCACTGCCATCGCCACTGCCATCGCCACTGCCATCGCCACTGCCATCGCCATCGCCACTGCCATCGCCACTGCCATCGCCATCGCCACTGCCATCGCCATCACCACTGCCACTGCCACTGCCACTGCCACTGCCACTGCCACTGCCACTGCCACTGCCATCGCCATCGCCATCGCCATCGCCATCGCCATCACATGCATTTTGTATTCATCAGGTGGGGGTGGTTTTGGTTGCTGGCGTTGGCGGTTGGCGTTATTGCTTATTATTCTTAGTCAGCACTGTCACATGCTATTATAATTTCATATTTGTACACAGGCATATCATATATAATGGGACATCACACAGTCAATCATAGTCATTTGCTAGTGCTAGTATAGCAGCAAACTTCAGTTTGTAAGCCACGTGCAGTCACAGTTGCCCTTGCCATTGCAAATTAGATGTTTTTTTTGGGTGACACATGCGCTACGTGAAATGGACACTTAGCGCATTGCACATTAATTTCGCTAGCTACCAAAAGCGTATTTTCTCCCCTATTTTAAAAATCGAATATTTCGATTTGGATTAAAATATAACTAGGCCCTCAATCTGCATTGAATACAGAGTGAGGACCTATTTTGTTTTTAATCCAGATTGAAATATTTCATTTTTAATTTAGGGGAGAAAATCGCTTTACGTTCAGTTCGGATCATCCGTCGCCTAGTAAAATCACAAATCAAGCGTAAAATATGACGGACAGACTCTGTCCAAAAGCGTGTCACCCTAAAAAAATCTCATCATTATTTACTGCAATCTTGATTACTTGCAAACATAGACACAGTTTGCAAGAATCTTGCTTGCAATCTGCTGTTTTTACAAGCAAGATTTCATCATCATCAAGGAGATAAGAATTTCATGTGTTTACTCTGAATTTAGTGCTCCTCTCTCTAATACCTATTGTAGTACCATAGGTATTTTATATATATTGTACTACCATATAAGTTGGTAAATAAAGCGCACCCAATGTCCCATCAAGCAATTTTTTACTACTATTCCTATGCGAAAAAATGGCCTTGTCATCACTAATCATCCAAGTGCGTTTTATATTCCAACCGCACTTAGTGTTTTTTGTTAGTGCTTTTTGTGGCGCGCCGCTTGTTTTTTTTGTTGGGGTTTGACATCAGCACCAAAAAACAAAAATCGGAGCGCGCCAAATTTTATTATTTCAATTCAATCAAAACAAAAGGAAATTTGGTGCACACCCATGGCATTGCATTGGATAATTTATTACTCGTAACACAGTTAAATAACAAGTAAAGAAGAAATTATTATTATGATTATTTTAAGGTTAATGTAATATGCTGTTTGCGTACGAACCACAAGCCCAGCCCTCGCACAATCCCAATAGCACCCGTACTCCCTCAAATTCCTTCCCAAAGGTCTTTCCCTGATGCTCACCCAATGACCCCCCCTTCATACCCTCACCAACTGCCGAAATGGTTGGCGTCGATGGAAAGTTGGTTGTTCGAAAATGCAGCCACGGCAATGAGTATTATGATGGGGTATCAAGAGGTCCAGGGAGGACAGTGATGATGACACAGACGAGGAGGATGAGGATGAGGAGGTTGATGAGGAGGAGCAGGAGCGCAGGAGGAGGAGCAGGAAGATGTTGAAATGGAGAATGCTTTTCCTCTTGGATCAAAATATGCATATCTTTGATCCAAGAGGACAAGCATTCTCCATCAAAACAAAGAGGGGATACGTTAAAAGGATTGGTGATCACAGAGGGAGGGATGTAGCTTCGAAGGGACCCACGAATCCCTCTACCTCTACCGTCAATGGAAGAGGAGAGCCCTTGGAAAAGAGGGCGACAGGAACAAGAGGCAACCCGCCGCTACTCTCTCATCAAAGCTCGTTCTTGGTGTTAACTCAAGTCGAACTTGGCGCTGGTGGTGATTGGCGCTGTTGATGGTTGCGCATCCATTTTGAGGAATTATGTCAAGCCGTGCACATCCACCGAAAGCTGACATCAATGAGAATTCATTGATACATGGGCAATATGCCATACTGCTCATGAATCTTGTTTAAAAATGCAATGTCCACAGGAATCAGTCCAAATATGCTAGATATGTACTACGTTTTAAATTCGGATGAGTTTTATTTACCAACTACTACTTATGGTAGTACTCCTTCTACTTCTTCTGTGGTGACATAGGATGACGCTCATTTTACTCTATTGATACTTTTTTAGCTTTATGTTTTTGTGTACTTTGGGGTCAAAACCTACTGATACAAATGTTGTTGTTGATTTTGTACTCTATGATATCGTAAGGTACAATACATCGTACACAATGTAAACACTAATTTAGCCTCAAAGAACAACGTGACACGCAACGAACATGATCTTGGCTCGTGAGAAGATGATGACCGATGACCGGACCGTCGGTCGTCGTTGAAAGAGGTTCTCAATATTATTTTCAACGCCCACCGCTCGCGAGCTAGCTGTCAAGGACTCCATCGCATCTATCCCGTGCGACCTCCTCATCATCCCGCCCTGTCTCCTCGACCAACCCGTCGACATCGACACCTCAGATACACAGTCGAGAGGAAGGAAACCAACAAACACTTCAAAGCAACCAACTTCATCGAAATATGCGAGGTGTGGTCCGGAAAGCGAGATCATCAACAAAAAAGAGCAAGGCGGTACGTTCCCCCTCTCCGAGACACGACACCTTGATATTATTTATTTTTTATGGCTCGCGCATGGTCCGTCAGTAGAGTCTTTTTTTCTTTTTGCGACCCCACTGTGTTATTATTATTAGTAGAGGGCATTATTCAGTTGAATTCGACCGATGCATTTCACAGGACGGCTCCGCTGCCGTCCAGCCCCGTTGCCGATTCGACCACCGCCATCGTCGGCCTTCCCACGATTTCGTCGGGGACGGAATCTCGCTTGTCAGATTTTTCGGATATTTTTTACGCCCAAGCCGTTTTTGTAAATTGAGATTCCATTTTATTCTGAGAAAGTCCGCCGTTCGATTTGCTATCGCGCCTTCTCTTTTTGGTCTTTTATGTCTTTTTTCCTGTTATGCATGGATCATGGATCGCCCAACGTCTCTAGTATCGTATCTGCCTGCCAGCCCCTGTTTTTTGTCCTCCGAAAGGATTTTCGGAGTTTTTTTGGGAAAGAATCTTTTGCAGAATGAGAACGAATTCGTGCCAAATCTCAATTTGTCGTGTAAGTAGTATGAATGTTGTGTTCAGTTGAGTGCCGTGGGAGTGCCAATGAAAGCGAGGATTTCTCAAGAAATGCACCGTTAATGTTTGTTTTTTCTGAATCAAGCCTCCGGCCGTCAAATCTGCGCCCAATTTAATAATCACAATGCCGAAATACAGAACTGATTGCACCGACCTAGAGAGATTTTTTTATTATAGCACTGCGGGCGTAGATGATGCATCTGCCCACTCGAATTGGTTATCGTAACGCTCCTGCATCACCCACATCTGTAATTGATGAATTTCCCACTGCGTCGGAGAAGCCTATGGACGTTGACGACGGGGACTGCCATGGGCCGTGCGCAATGATGGGGCCCTCTTTCAGCTCATGGATCCCACTCTCATTGCAACGATGCGGTTTTGGTGGAAGCGATAGTCTGTCGAAATATGTTGCCGATGAAGACATCTGCGCTGAGGAGAATCTGAATGATATTCTAGCAAGAGGATCACTGGAAGTTGCTCTGTCAGACAAATTTGATGAACATCCACCGGAAAAGATCAGCCCCAAAGAGAGCTTGCGAACGCCTCCTCGCACCAGCGTTCAAACCCAGCTTAAAAGGGTATTAGACAGCAGCAGCCTCCCTGACAAGCCCCTAACTGCATCAGAAGCATACAAAAAAGGAAAAGTGCTCCAATATCTATCCCAGGTTCGTTGTGGCAGCTGGAACTTCTGCGCTGATGACAGTAATACCTATGAAACAAAATGGTCGGGTCATCAACCTCTCACTCCAAATACTTGGTCAGATTTTCATGATATTGGAGACGATGCATCCAACCAGCAGCTAACTGCATCAGAGCTTAGATTAATACGCAGGAGACGGCACCGCGGGGTATTGACACCACCCAGGCACATTAAAAATGCCTCGAAGCGGAATAGTCCACAACTCATATCTCCACCCAGAGTCCTGTTTAAACATCAAGGGAACCACAGTGTTGCATCTGGCGACTTTTTTGGAGAAAACACATCAGATCCTAGTTTGGCTTGGTCTATTCCATACCCCAAAGATGTTCCCAACCCTAACTTGGGTCCCAAGAGACAGCTGAACCCTCACGAGATGACACCTTTCAAGTAAATCCACTTCACGCGTGGAATGAAATAATTTTTTGGGTTCTGTGGTCAATTTTTCCATGACGCTAGCATCTTTATTGTGGGAAGAGATTGGTTCCACGTATTTTTTATCGGATCACATTTTTTTGGCAACATGATCAATTTTCCTATGACTTGAAAGTCTCTTTTTTGATTTCGATATTTTTTTGGGACATTCTCATAGAGTTAGATCAGTTTTACTCGGTAGACGGAACTGTTCTTTAAACCTCATTGCTAACCTATCCTCCTGCAACCATACAATAACAATGCCATCCGACAGACTGAATCTCCGGCGCCCGCACCTGCAGCCCCACCTGCAGCAGCACCAGCCCCGCCTTCTACTGAGGCCCCCGCCCAACCTACTGTGGTCAAACGCAAGAACCGCGAATCCCTCTCCATATCCAAGAGTGCTCAGGAAGAAATGGTGAAAAATGTAGCGGGGGAGGCTCCTCGCCCCGCAAGTGCTGTTGTTGCAGGTCCTACTCCAGCTGGGACTGGAGGTAATGGGCCTAGTTTCCAGGGTTTGCCACACGTGGGTAGCCCTCCCACCGCTTTGAGGGAGCTCCCTGCTTTGAGAGATGCATCCCCCAACAAACGCGAGGAGCTTTTCAAGTTGAAACTTCAGTTGTGTGGGGTTATCTTCTCTTTTGATGATCCTACTTCTGACAAACGCGGAAAGGTACGCTTCTTCAGAACGATTCTTTCACAACGATGACTCATTTTAAATCACTTGTGCACTGTTGACCTTATTTTTTTTTATTTCATCAACAACGCAGGACATGAAACGCCAGACTTTGCTCGAGTTGGTCGACTATGTCAATACTCCCGCTGGACAGAAGATTTTCACCGAGTCTGTCATGTCTGACCTCATGGCCATGGTCTCTGCCAATGTATGCCGTGCACTTCCTCCCGCCACCGATGACTTTGACCCGGAGGAAGATGAACCTGTCCTTGAGCCTGCCTGGCCACACCTTCAAGTTGCTTATGAGTTCTTCCTACGCTTTATTGTGAGCTCGGAAGTCAATGCCAAGGCAGCTAAGAAGTATGTCGATCAACGCTTCTGCCTCCAACTTGTGGAGTTGTTTGATTCTGAAGATCCTCGTGAACGTGACTATTTGAAGACAATTCTTCACCGCATCTATGGAAAATTCATGTCGCATCGATCCTTCATCCGCAGGGCCATATCCAATGTCTTTTACAGATTTGTGTACGAGACAGAGCGCCACAATGGAATTGGTGAATTGCTTGAAATTTTGGGTTCCATTATTAACGGATTTGCAATTCCATTAAAGAAGGAGCATTTGCAGTTCCTTGTGAGAGCATTGATTCCTCTTCACAAGCCTAAGTGTGTTGGATTGTATCATCAGCAGTTGTCATACTGCATTATTCAGTATGTAGAGAAGGATGCAGACACTGCCACTCCCATCCTCAATGGATTCTTTAAATGCTGGCCTTGGTCTTGCTCTGGCAAACAAGTCCTCTTTTTGAACGAGTTGGAAGAAATTCTCGAATTGCTTGGAGCTGAGCAGCTCAATTTGATTAGTAAGACACTCTTCACAAATCTTGCCAGGTGCCTTGACTCCGATCACTTCCAAGTTGTGGAGCGCGCTCTTTTCTTGTGGAACAATGAGCATCTTGTTAACAGCGGTTGCTTGTCCAGGCTGAATGCTCAAACCGTTTTGCCCATCATTTATGGTCCCCTATACAAGAATAGTTCTGGACACTGGAATGCGACTGTTGAGGGATTGGCACAGAATGTTCTTAAAATGTACATGGAGTATGATCTTGTCTTGTATGATCAATGCACCACTGCCTATTTCAAAGAGGAAGAAGATGCCAAGAAGAAGATTCAGGCTATTGCTAACCGCTGGAGGGATATCGAAGAGATGGCAGACGCCAACAGAGCACAAAGAATGATTGCTGTTGCTTGAGCACTATGATCTCGGGGAAAATAAGTACGTCTAGCAATGTCTTTTGAATTTTGCGGAGCTAGTAGTTGCAGTGGATGGGACCCACGGGTAATATTTGATGTTTCAGTTGTGAAAACATCCTTGATAGAAATTAAGCTTTAGTTTACAAATAATAATATTCACCAAGCAAAGTCTTCTTATAGCTTTTGAGTTTTGCTCAAACCATTTTGGAACAGTTTGTGAGGAATAGTGAGAATCAACACTAGAAACGATGAGTGACATCCATGTCACCTTGTGGTAGTATCTACAATAATAATTATTTACCCCTGTTCAAAAGGTGTTCATCAACTCATGAAGCAAAGCATGAAATAATCCCGCCTACCTACACTGCCACATGATCTTGTATTATTGAGACAACATCAAGCACATACACACACATTATATTATCAGCAGCCCCTACAGAGCTCAACTTCTTGTTGCATGAGAACCAGCAACTGTGGTTACTAACTGTCACAAAATGCAGATACCACAATGTGTATTAAACGCTGCCTTCATTCGTCAATAATTTCTAATACTTCCCCTCTTGCCTCTGCCTCCCTAACCCTTCGATTGACAATCTCTTCCACTGAAAGAGAATTGCCCATGCCGATAATTTCATCATCACTATCCGCAGAGGCTTCATTAGTAGCATGTTGAACATCAGGTGGCAAGGTCGCATCACTCCAACTGTGCGGGGGATCCCCAGAACCTTCTCTCAAAATTGCACGACGGACTGAAGCACAAGGAGCTGACTTCTTAGGCGCATCAGTATTCTCCAGCCTCCGAAGATATGGTTCAACAACACTTAGTATCGTATTTCCATACTGCCACAAACGCTTAGGCCCTATGCCCCAACAATTATGCAATTCCACTAGATTGGTAGGTAATTTTGTAGCAATATCTTTCAAAGTTTTATTATGAAACACTTTGTATTCCTCATCTTCACACCCCTGTACCACTGCAAAACATTTGCGAAGTATTCGTAGTCTCTTTCGAGCTCTCTTCGATCTCTTGCTTTCAGCACTACTGGAGGTCTTGCTGGCGACTCCTCTCTTGCTGTCTTTGATTCCCTCTTTGCCCGCTTAGGAGTACTTCTTTGCTCTAGCGAGGTGGGGGCCATGGCCGTGTTGTTAGCCGTGGACGATGGCGATTTCATTATTGATGGTGATAGCGGCGAAGCACAACCTTTTTCAAGAACCAGTTTTTTCTTGGTACTTTCACTCACGCAATTTGCATGATAATATTTCTTACTCCAAACCTCACGCCCATTTGGTAATTCAAAGGGGGCTTGAATCCCCACTCGATTTTCCCCCTTGGTTATTTTTGAATTGCATCGTTGACATGTTGCTCGATTATTTGGTGATGCTTCAAATGTGTCGCGATAGTGGCGTCTTTTGCTGGGCGATACAGGTGGATTTGGGCTTTTATATGACTCATTCATTGTTTGATGGTTAAAATATTGTTACAGTGATACTCGTTGTGTTTTATCTTGATGCTCTATCTGGTGTCTCGCTCAGAGTTCGGTTCGGGTGGTGCATTTCTTTCATGGTCATGGTGTTGTGCGTTGTGGGTTGAAGCTGGTTGAAGGTGGTTCAAAATTATTGAGTTGCCTGGATGATGGATGATGTGACATCCGTGACACGCATTGAACCGTGATTTTTGATAAGCGAGTCTTGGATTCCGAGCTATTTCTGAGTCATCGAGCATCGCATCAGATCCATCAGCAAAAGATCTATCGCGACAATCGACAATCGACAATTGCCCGAAGAATAAAAAGAAAATACTCTACAATAGTAGTAGATAGTTGAACACAAGAGCACAAACACACAGTCATAATTCATTCTACACCTGCCATACAATACCGATACTGCACACAATGAAAGCATTACATTCGGTATTCCTCGTGTTTTGCTGCCCGTCTTTGTCATCGGCATGGTGCAGCAGCCGCAGTGTCGGCGGCGTCGGTGCCCTTGCGTCAACTTTTCACGACCGTGCCTCGAAACAGCATGGCAAGTATTCAAAATCAGCATCTGCAACAGAGCAGCCTCAAAACCGTCGATGTAATCAGAATACAATATTGAATCGGTTTTCATCTCGTCAGGACAATGATAGAGTTACCTTATGGAGCGCGGCCAATGACGAAAGCAACGGAGCTACTAATGGTGTAAATGGTAACAAAGGCGACAATAACAAAAATGGAAAAGGCAGCGCCAACGGCGGCATGACCCTCGAAAAAGCATCCCAACTACTTTCAAATTTTTGGTCCATGGCCTCTCCCTACTACCAAGAATCTCAACCTGGTCGGCGTTTATTTTATGGTATGATATTATTGACGCTCGTGAACTCGGGCGTTTCCGTCGCCTTTTCTTATGTGAGCAAGGACTTTTGGAATGCGTTGAGTTCCAAGGATGTGGCTGAATTTTACGTAATGATGACTAAATTTGGGGGGGCTTTGGTGGTTGGCGCTCCTGTGTCTGTTTTATACAGGTGAGTTATTTTTGAGTTTCTTTAGGTTTTATTATTAAGTATTCTATGGCAAGATTTTTTTGATCATCAAATGGTTGCAATAATGCAAGAAATATGTTTGAGCTTTGTTGAGTTTTGTTCAACCCATACGAACATTTATGAAACTAGTGAATATTGTGCAAAGAAATCTTACATGGGTTGGATCACACCAATTGTGTTATTTGTGCATTATTTCCTCTATCTAAACCATGCAGCCTTTTCCAATTCTTTCAATAATCTTTTTTCGTAACCATGACAGATACCAAAGAGAGCAACTTGNCCATGCAGCCTTTTCCAATTCTTTCAATAATCTTTTTTCGTAACCATGACAGATACCAAAGAGAGCAACTTGCTGTGCATTGGAGAGAATGGATGACAGATCGAACACTTCAACTTTACAACTCCAACAGAGTCTATTATGCATTGGAACGTGATGTATCCAGTTCAGGAAATTCTGTCGACGCGAATGAAAATAGGGACGAAACTTTTGCAGCTACACGTATCGATAATCCAGACCAACGTATCACTGAAGATGTACGCACATTCACTGCATTCAGTCTTCAACTCTTTATCACGATCGTCACCTCCATTATTGATCTAGTGTCATTCTCCTTGATCCTATATTCTATTCAACCCCAACTCTTTGCCACTATTATCGCATATGCTCTATTCGGTACTGTCACTACTACCGTTATCGGAAGTGCATTGCTTCCTCTCAACTTCAAAAAGCTAAAAATGGAGGCTGACTTACGTTACCTACTCGTTCGAATTCGAGAAAATGCCGAATCCATTGCATTTTATGGAGGTGAAGATGTCGAGGGGAAGGAGGTTTCATCGCGTTTGACACGAGTGGTGGAGAACCGCAGAGAAATAAATGCTGCTCAAAGGAATTTGGAGTTTTTTACTAATGCCTATCAGTATTTCATTCAGATTGTTCCTGTGGCGGTGGTTGCTCCTCAATACTTTGCTGGGGCGATTCAATTGGTAAGGGTACTTTTGTATTAATGATGTTATTATGTCTTATTTAGGTATTGATTGTTCATGACTCATTCTTTTATGGTTCATTGTTCAAACAACACGACCAAACAACACAATAACACATCAAAGGGAGTCATATCTCAAAGTGTGGGTGCATTCAACCACATTCTAAGCGACCTGACGGTGATTGTTAATCAATTTGAACAACTCAGTTCATTTTCTGCAGGAATTGAACGTTTGTCAACATTTATGACTGCAATGAGAGATGCAGATCCAGCCAGGAGCAATGAAGATGGACTCTTAACTCTGCCGGTAGTATCAAATATGACGGATGGTCAACAGATATTTGATAAGAATGGCGCTGAATCACTTCACCAGTCTCCCACGAGTACAACCGGATTAACGCAGGAATTGACTAATTCTGTTGTTGACAAGATAGACTTAAAGTTGGAACGTATGCAATCATCAACTGCGAATGGTAGAAACGTTCTCCTTTCAATGAGTCATCTCGGGTTGAGCACGCCGGATGGCAAAAGAAGTCTCATTGATAATCTCGATTTGACTGTACATGAGGGAGAACATCTACTTATCGTTGGAAATTCAGGAGCCGGAAAGTCCAGTCTCCTCCGCGCCATCGCAGGTCTCTGGACTACCGGTTCTGGCGAAATTAAGCGCGTTCCTGACGACGAAGTATACTTCCTACCTCAACGGCCTTATTGCTCATTAGGATCGCTCAAAGATCAATTGTTATATCCTTCTACGGAATCGTTGAATCCTGAGGATTACCCGGATGGTCATAGGCTAAATCGAGCTCATTTGTTGAGGCGATCGATGTCAGATCAAGATTTGTTGGAAGTGTTGGACTTGGTTGATCTACACGATTTACCCTTCCGATTTGGAGATGGAGATCCGATTAAGGGGCTCAATGCGGTTGTAGATTGGGGGAATACCTTGTCTTTGGGAGAACAACAGCGTCTTGCTTTTGGAAGACTTGTTGTGAATCAACCCACACTGGTTATATTGGTGAGTCGATCCATGTTTCATTTTCTCAGATTAAGCCAATTCATTAGCAAGTTGTCACATATCTCATGACAAAAAAATCCATCTCATTTATACCGCAGGACGAAGCCACATCTGCTTTGGATGTCGTATCAGAAGCCAAAATGTACTCCCTATTGCGGAATATGGCGCAGAAAGAGCTCAAACGTGGACATGACAACAAAGTGAAACTATCACGGCCTGGGCTTACTTTCATTTCTGTTGGACATAGGCCAACTTTGTTAGCATATCACGTGAGTTATATGGTTGTGTGTGCATAATTGTTATTTCTCTGAGTTCTTTTGACCGCTTAATGCTTGGAGCTCATTTCAAGGTTTTTTTGTACTATACTCGCTGACAATTAATTTCTTTTCACTCTTCTTATGAATCATAAACCACACACACAGGATGTCAAACTACGCCTGAATGGTGGGTCTGATTACGTTTTTGAACAAATAGAAAAGTCCGCACTATCGATTCCTACAGATATGCCTGCGATGTAGGGCCATTGGTACTATCACTTCTGGTTTTTGTACTAGTTGCTGTTTTTATTACAGGCTTTCTTTTAATCAACACGGACATCAGAGTAAAAAGAAAACACCAAATCGTTCAATTTTAACACCGCGGTGGGCTACATGCGAACATGGATCACAATTTAAACCAAATATTCAATCTTAACACAGTCACCAAAAACCCGTCAAATCTATGATTCCACCTTATTTTTGTTTACAATGCACCAGTAGAAAGATGGCGTCCAAGTGATAACAGCAGCGACTCAATCAACTAGCATCTTTATGCACAGGAATTATTCACTATCTTCATTTCCACTGCCAAAACAACATCATTTTCTGATGTCTATGGGGGCACGACTGCATCTGGAGGTTCGAAGGACTTGCTCTACCTCAATATTTTTTTTATCAAGATACAAAATGCTCTTTTTCAATGCATTAGTATTAGTTTAGAAACATGTATTTTCGCACTGGATTACAATCGTCCATTCATTCAAGGCGAGGAATAAAATTACGTTATTGGACATTGCAGATTCAATCCACAGTCCCAACGCAACTAAGAAGTAAGTTGTCAGAATCCATTTCTTGCGGCAACTATCTCATGGATCGTTCTATCCCACCTCACAGTCAAGTCTGGTCACTCGAAGATACCAATGTCCTTCACAGAGACAAACGACTCATTTGATCTTCGAGCCGCTTTTTCTTCTTCATGCCATGACTTCCCTTGATTTCTTTGGCTTGAGCAGATATGCCACAATATTTATTGGTGTTATCCTGGTTGCGATCGTCACGAGTTACATCCGACAAAACCCTCCTTTCGATTAGAGGATTTTCCGCAAGCTTCGAATCCTGTGGGCATTCCTCAACTCGATGTTCACTCCCCTTCTCCCTTAAGGCTCCTGTAACTTTTCTAACAGCCAGCTTGTCGCCAGCATCATCCCACGTATTCGTTTCCTTATCCTTTATCAAAAACCGGCTCGGAGGAGTAGCGTTTCTGAGAGCAGCTACAATTCTCCTGGAAAGTATCTGTTTATCAACTCTATTCGCTCGATGATATTCCAACTTATATTTATCAACAACCTCACGAAATCGAATGTTTCCAGGATGATTATTTATTCTCCTACCCCGTCCAAAAAGAATGTCCTCAATCCTCGGGACAATGTCGCAACCATCATCTGATTTACCAATAAGTAGAGTCTTGGCTGCGTTATGTGTTGCAGCTTGTGTGGCATTACTGTTCGCGATGTAATTATTGAGCGCATTGACTTGACTCACGACGTCCATACCATTTGGCGCCATTCCCATTCCACCATGCATGATCTGAGGGGAAGGAAAGACATTCTGATTCATGAATGGAAACGGGTGAAATTGTCCTTGTTGAGCTTGAAATTGATTCTGCACTTGAAAGAATTGAGGTCCCGGAAATTCATGTGGAAAATTTAAATAGTGGGGCATCATTTGCACGGGGGTGAAATATTCATTGCTGGCACTTGCGGCTGCTGGCACTTCATTTACAGGAGGAACGAATGCCATATTATTATTGTTACTCATTGGCATAGTGTCTGGTTGTTGTACTGCCGCTGTATGCCCGACTTTGCCCTTTGTAGTTCCTTGGTTATCTTCTTTGTCGCATTTATGAGCTTTATAATTCGGCGTGGATAGACGAACAAGAGAAGGCATGGTGTTTCTGTGTTAAGTAAAGTTCCTTTAGAAGTAAAACGCAGCAAGCCAATTTCAAACAAAAATAATGGCAGCATCGTGGTTAACGAAAGTGAAAAAACAACCATGCCAAACTCAGTCGATCTCAATCAAAACAAAACTTGGCTCACATTGTAGTACCGTAATAAGGCCAGTCGCAATGGCTGGGAGTGACGAACTCATTCGCAGATATTCACAAAAACTAGATACACATACATGTCAAAGTTTTGTTTTAGCGAAAATAACAAATAACATAACGGTTTGATTGGGTTTATTTGTGAACCCTTAGGCCGCGACCCACGACCTCCCACGACCCAGCACGACCAGATGGTTTGCTACGCGACGCTCGTAAATAATAGAGTAATAAAAACAGATAAAAACTCACACTTTTGTACAAACCACACCGAAAAACAATCATAAGAGATCAAAAGTCAAAAGCTGTCAAAAGTCAAAAGTCACCCCGCGTCCAAAAAAAGGCAAATTTCAATTTTTCGTCGCCGTCGCGCCTCCGCCGCTGAAGCTGCACAATCCCAACCCAGCCATCGACATCAAGCAACCAAATAAAATCGACGCCGAATAATAAATAAACCCCAAGAATGCCCCGCTTAGTACTAAAAGAAGCAGTGGCAGTGGCCGCTCTGCCAACGCAACAACAAAATACCGCGAGATTCAACCCTCAGTCGTCGTCGCCGCCTCAACGCGACGACAATGACGATCATGTCCTTGCGGTGAATGGAAAAGACCGCCATTCAAAAGCCTCGAAGGGCATCCACGCGAAAGAAAACAATGACGATGGGGTCAACGTAAATGGCGTTCCCCCAGCAGCAGTGGCGTCAGCAGCTCATGCGGCCACGACAGCGGTTGCGGCCAAAATCAAAATGACATCCGACAGCGCCAATAATGATGTTGTCGGCGGAGCTGCTACAAAGTCTGGCTCAACAAAAAATCCCACCAAGAAAAACAAAACAAAAAAAGACAAGGATGCTCCCAAAAAAGCAAAAACAGCCTACAATTATTTCTACGACGTTGTGCGTCCTCAGCTCAATATGGATCCTAAAATTTCATTTCAAAAAACCATAGGCGAACGATGGAGAGCCTTGTCTTGCGAGGAAAAGATTCCTTTTGAAGAAATGGTCACGGCAGATAAGAGGCGGTACCAAGAGGAGATGTTGGCTTATAATGCCGCAAAGAAAACTATCGAGAAGAGCAGCAAAACTGTCGGACCTATGGATGTTTTGATGAAAAAGAAACCTGCTATCAAGAGCGAAAATCCAATTGCATCCATAGTAGTAGCGACTGGTGTTTCAAATCACGCTACAAACAATGACACCAATCATTCCCTTGAGCCATCAACGATGCCCGACAATTCTATCAATGTTTCAATAATAAGTAGCACAATGTTAGAATTTGAGAATGAAGTCAAATCTAGCAATTCCACGCCACCACAAAAACTGGAGCCATCTTCTATTGAAAATGCATCATCGCCAACAACAACATCATCAGTTTTATCGCCAGTTGCGGAATCCGAGGTAGCCAATATTCTTGCATCATTGGAAAACATCAATCACTCTTCACCCGAAAAGAAAGCCACAGAATCATTGCCATCTCTATCCGACAATTCCGAAAAAGTACAAAGTGAAAAACCCTCTCCTAGCACATCCAAACCACAGTCCAGTCAGTTACAGTCATCACCAACAATACTCACTAATCCAAACAATACAGAACAATCAGATACTGCACGCCCAGCTCCTCCTCATACCAATATCAATGCCATTGGTCTCGTGAGAGTCGAGAACCCAAGCAAATTGGCATGTTCCGAAGCAGTGACTGCTGCACAAGAAGGAAAAATCGAGAGTGGCACCACGAGCCTTCCGTGCCTTTTCCCGGGGGCAATATTGGGTCGGACTTCTTCGACAACCACGCGGAATTCCCAGCAATTTGTCGATTTGGGCATTGACATTGAGTGTATTAATGGAATTTCGCGCCAGCATGTTAAAATTCTTTCCATTCAAGGACTCGCTTCTGAAAATGATGGGAGATGTAACGATGAAAGTTACTGTGACGACAAAGATGATGAGAGTACAACTTTGGGTGATGGCGAATTAAGCAGCGTCATTCCTCCCTCGGTGACGCTGCGAGTGATGAAAAGCACTCGGCCAAATATTGTAACCAATGGCGTGACTCTCCATCGCTCCACAGAGGACGAAAAGCGACAAAAAACAGTTCTAAATCACGGCCAGGAAGCCACACTCAAGATCGGCGACGCATTGGAGTTCCATTCTGACACGCATATATTTTTTTGTGTTGTGGGCTACAGCAAGGAAACACAAGCGAACGAAGACACCATTTTTACTGCCGGGAAGAGCAATCGTTCACACCATGCATTAGAGCCTCAAGCAGCAGCGAAAGAAAACATTGCCATTTTTCTAAATGGTGCCCAAGCGTGTAAAATTCGCAAAGCTAATGTATTAAGCGTCTCCAATGGTAATAAGATGGTATGCGGCGCTACTGGCAGCAAGAAGAGAAAGACCGCGCTGTCACCTCTCCACTTGAATCATTGACACATACAACACAATTTACTCTTCTCAAATTCGAGCAGATTTTCCAACTCAGAATTTTGATGAGGTTGTGACAACTTCGGCCGAGATACTCCTCGCATGCCAGTAATATTTGTACTTGTCCTTCAATGCATTTTGTCAGTTTGTAGATTGAATCTACAAACTGATCTTAGGCCCTTACATCATGTTGAGTTTCAATTCACATATTTGTATTGCGAGTGACAAGAACAAGTTTACTATATTTAGTGCAGCCCATTAGGACTGTTGTGTCTAATATCACCATTCACTATAACATTATCAAACAACTTTTCATTGCTTCAAAAATGTTTGACCATACACAATTTATATTAAAATGTAATCTTGATTCATAAAAAATAAGGCAATTAAATGTAATGCCTACAACAATTAATATTCAAATAATTACACTCGCTTTCATTTGTGAGCATTTACATCCCGTGCGGACTTGGACTTCTTACTCTCATTTGAGCATATCATAGGATCACTTTTGATAAGTTGAAAGAAAACTGACCGACGGGCGCTTTCACTTTCATATGTCTCTCCATTGTTTCGTGAGCACCAACTGTCAGTGAAGCTCAGAGCACGTACCAAAAGTTCTGGTTGCATTCCCTCAAATGGTTGCATGCCAAAATCACCAGAAAAGTGACGCGGCATCACTTTCCGGCAGGCCACCAGCTTTTTATCGCCAATTTCATTCCATTCCAATAATTCATGGAGATCTCCAGGGAATTGATTATTGTGATGCCAATGATTGCGTGGAGCAAATCAACCAAGAGAGAAAAGTGTGTTGTTGGAGGTGTAGGTGGAATTAATAGATATTGTATTGAGTAAAGATTGGCAAATGGAGCCAAACCCCGTGCTTGTGATGGAAGTATCAGTAAGATCCATTTTTCTCAAGTTTTTGTTTGCCACAATCGCATTGGCCGCAGTGTCATTGTATGAAAGATTTAGTTTCTCAATTGTGCATGTTGAAACCTTCAAAAGTCCGGCAATTAATTCACAACCATTTTGGCCAATGTTGTTGTGTCTCAAATCAAGCTCTCTCGGTGCCAATGCATGATTCTCAAGAAATATTAAAATGATTCCTTCTAACTTCTAACAAGTCCTCATTGATTTCATTATATCCAAGGTAAAGTGTGTCCGAAGGGCTCTCTTGCTTTGTGAGTAGGGTTGCAAGGAAGTGTATTCCCAAACGATCAAGGCCACGCTTCAGATCTACATGTTGCAAATTTTTGTTACTCTCCAAGAAAGAACTCAAGATTTGACACATTTTCCATGTAAAGTTGAGGTTGCCGCTCCTTAAAACTAGTTGTATGATGGATTTATTGCGATTGATTCCCCTGCAGAGCATGGAATGTTCGTGTCACCTCATTGATGTCATTATTTATCCCGGTAAGTGTCAGTTCCTTCAGGTGGGTATTTTTTCCAATATCCCTACTTAATTCGGTCAAACTACCACTACCACTCATACCAACACTTGGACTGCTTACACTGCTTCTATAGCTATTGCTGATACAGTCACTGGATCCACTGCTGCTTTTGTAACTTCTGTCACAGCTGCTATTGCTGCTATTGCTATCACTGCTACTCCATGAATCCTTGTTAATTTGCCCGCACCCTTCCTGGATCAAGCTGTCACACACAATCGAGCTGTGGGGAGGGACCCACCACACGTTCAGAGGCAAATCATTATAACTAAGCGACCGGGGGTCTCTTAAAATGGCGACAAACAGACGGTAATTTATTTTTTATTTTTGCTGATGTACAGATGGTGCATTTTCTTGGGAACAACTTCCCTGGACTTCGATTGGACAGGCTCGGGAACAATCTCAAATACAAACGTCATTCCCGATTCTCCTAGAAGTAAGTAATGGCAACAAAACTAACAGCGACAATGGAAACATACTAATTCCTAAATCTAAATATAAAAATAAAACTACATACCACAGATGATACTATAACCATACCATACATCCATACACAGATACTATGCACAAATATTGAACGTCCAAATTAGTACTTATCATGTCTGTACAAAATCTACATACAAGCAAACATCAACGAGCACCGAAGAATCTTACTAGTCGTACATACATCGTACTACATACCTACCTATGTACATGCAAAATCGCCACGATTCAAGCGAGCTTCGTTCTTTTAAAAGTTCATCACACATCATCATCACACATCACACACCACACTCACCAAAACCACCGACTCTGACACAC
>JALLAR010000700.1:0-13381 GCA_036939335.1 Conticribra guillardii
CAGAGGGCTGTAGAATGAACTGCCTTGAATTTTAGGTACATTTTGTACCTAAAAAGATCGCCAGAATTCGCCAAAAAATGATTTTATATTTTTAGGTACAAAAAGTAGCACCTAAAATTCGGAGTACTAGATACTACAGTATGGTTAATAATAATAATATTATTATGTTGTGGTATTGTACTCTACTACTATCTACTATCGTACGCGCTGTACCGGTAGTAGCATGGATGGGTTGTGAAGAACTGCGATGATGATGTTGTATGTAGTACGATGTATGTACATGATACGTACCATAGTATGTACACTCAAGAGACTGACCACTGACCACGCACTGACTCACAAGCAAAAACATCATCATCTCGCATCATCGGCGTCAATAGTGCGTGTTGCATGTTGCATTAAATTCTGCGTGGCCCTCTCAACTCTCCCACTGCATTATTCAACATACTATCAAAACCAGGAACCATGAAGCTCGCTATCGCTCTCGCTGTCGGAACCCTCGCTACTACTACGGCATTCGCTATGGGGCGAGGAAACTGTGCTGCTGTGCGATCGTCGTCGGCTGCGTTCATGAACTCATTCTCTCGAAATGGCAGGCGCAGCAGCACCGCGGCGTTTGCAACCCCCGCGGAATTTGCCAAGGCTGAGATTTCTTCAAGTGATGTGAGTTTCACTTTAATCTGCAATTGGCGTCAAAGCTTCGTCCTAATTGAAATTAACATTCATGTGGCCCCAAAATCCTTACTTAACAATTGTGGCATTCTCGTTATCGACTTTTGCGAACACAATTCATTTAGGTGGTTGTCTTTTCCAAATCTTACTGCCCCTACTGCACAGCAACAAAGCAACTTTTTGGAAGCATGAACATTAATGCGAAAGTACTAGAACTAGATAATATGGACAATGGAGCTGAAATTCAAGCTGCTTTGTTGGATATTAGTGGCCAGAGGACTGTGCCTAATGTGTTCATTAAGGGACAACATTTGGGAGGAAATAGTGAAACTCAGGCTGCTGCCAAAAACGGAAAGTTGCAAGAAATGTTGGGAAACTAAGTTTCTCAACAAAATTGATTCAATTTAAAAGGATTTGGTTGGAAACTGCTAATGCTACCCGTGAATGAACTGAGATTGGACGCCTTTTGACAAGTTGCGATCCAACAACCATAAACTTTCTAAAGGTCTATCAAAATCATCATTTCTCTTAGTGCAAGTTTTCTGCTCTAAGATTAAAATTGCCAGCACTAGCTAAGCTTCATTTCTAAGCGGATTAATGCTGAAAAGTCTGTTCTCTACAATGGATTAAGCTAACTGATTAAACGTGGAATATTATTAGGAAGATGATGACGGTGCTATTAAATCTTTACTTCGTTGTGCATCATTATTTATGTATTGCGTTTATCTCACTTTAAGCATAGTGAATGATGCTGCATTCCAACTGAAGTAGAAAAATATCTGACGGCTGAGAAAAAATGCCAAGTATTTTCACCTAACATTGAAATTCTTGATCATACGACTAGTCTCCCTCTTTCCCTCCCTCTCTTTAATATCCTGCCTCTTATCCCTAACATTCTTTCCACGGCACAATCCAATCATAACCTTTACTTTGTTTTGTTCATTCCAATAGCATTTCAGTGGAACAATCGTCATACCAGGAATTCTATCAGTCTTCTGAAATAATTTACGCGCTTCTTCCTTATGCAGTAGCAAATCGCGAGGACGGAGTTCCTCATGCTGAAAGAATTCACCTGCAGTGGCATGTTTGCCAATGTGTACATTCATAAGAGAGCAAGAGCGTCCGTTTTTGTTTGCCTTCACGAAACCATCACGAATATTCATTTTACCATCTCTTATGCTATGAAGATTGTTGTTGTGTAAATGATGTTAGCATTGATGCGGAATTGAATTAGTATGTGTACAGTATTGTTTGTCATGAACCATTTGATTTTTCAAAGGTATGGCGGAGGAGAGAACCAATAGCGCTGTTGGTGAGAACGTCTAGTTTTAAAAATATCCCCAGAATCGTCTCATCACGAAGAATTTTTCTCACCTTTTTACTTCAGTTCCTCTCAAAGCAATGCCAACTTCTAAAGTCTCCACAACTTCATAATTTCGATACGCCAATTTATTTACAGTGATTGTGTTCCCCTTCACTTGTTTCTTTTTTGTCCCACCCCGTTTCAGAAATAACGGCGGGGAAGGTAATGCTTTAGGTTGTGGTAAAATAGGTAGATGCTTGTTATTATGTGCGGGTGGATGGAATGGAGTGGTGGAACGAGGGGCTGTCGCGCATGATCTGGATGGCAGGAAGGCTGCGTGGGCACAAGGGGTGATGATTTCGTTGATCAGTGAGGTTGATGCGGCTACTGTGGCGAGGACGATTGGAAGACGTGCTATTAGCCTTTTGAGTTGCATGGTTGTATTCAATGTAATGGCTGTCCGATTGATTGCGGCGCTGCTCTTGAGAAAAATTATAAATTCACCGCGCGGCGGGCAGGCGGGCGTCGTTCGTCCGTGCGTCCGGGCAGGTCCGGGCCGTCCGGACGGCCGGCGGGCACAATTAAATCTGCGACTCATGAACTGACTCATCCCACATCCCATCCCCCTTTATTTATCATCGCATCTTGGCTGAGAAAAACTCTCCCAACAAAGAGCAGACAAAGACAGTCCTTTCATGTATTTTCTTTCTCGAAGTAGAAACGATTCTTCGCCACTTCTCGCTATGACACGTCTCCTCCTCATTTTTTCATGCGTCGGCCTCATTGCACCTAGCTTAGGCTTGGTCACCAATTTCGCTGGCAGCAGCGCGGTAGGAAAAGTGGGCCGGGTTTCGGCGGGGCCGATCGAAATCAGCAGTCTTGGATGTGGAACTTGGAGTTGGTGCGTTTATTTCCACACATGCAACGCTATCGTATTTGGACCAGGTCTTAGAATCATGCATATAATATTTTTTATTTTGGCTGAAGCTGCTAAAACCTCATTTTTCAACGCCCGTTTTCCTACTTCGTTCATTTTTCAATGCTTCCATCTACACTTTGGCTTTCGAATAAAACCATATGAAAATCCACTGACCACTAATAGGGGTAATAAGTTGCTATGGGATTATGATCCCTCGCAGGATGAGGAAATTTATCGTGCCTACAGAGCTGTTCGCGATGCTGGTGTTACAATATTCGATACTGCTGACAGTTACGGTACGTGTTACACATATTTTGCAAAACAATTTGCTTTCGATCGAAGCACTTCATCAATCACAGTTTGACACTGCACACTATTCTCATGAGTCATGTTCATTTTTCTATCGGCATTGTTGAAAATGGTTGTTTTTCTATGTCTTGCCTACCGAGTAGGAACTTTGGAACTCAATGGCCGTGCAGAATTCTTGCTGGGACAATTCGAACGTCAGTATTTGGAAGAGAAATCAAGTGCAAACAATAATATGTTTGATATTGGAAGCTTCTTCCGCAACAGTGCTGGTAATGATGGGGTGTCACCGAGAAACAAGCAACAAGTGGCTACAAAATTCGCACCATATCCGTGGCGTGTAACCCGTGGAAGTTTGGTGCAAGCAGCCAAAGAAAGTTTGAAGCGATTAGATCAGGACAAACTCTGTGTGGCACAGTTGCATTGGTCTACTGCAAACTACCAACCTTTCCAGGAAGGTGAGGAGTATTCATTTCGATTCCCTGTCTTGACTGTGCGCAACTTACACAATGAACTAATGTTTTTTTCTTCCATCATGTTAGGTGCATTGTGGGAAGGAATTGCCGACATTTATGATGCTGGCCTTTGTGAAGCTGTTGGTGTTAGCAACTATGGTCCAATTCAGCTGGAAAAATTCTCTCAGCGCATGAAAGAGCGAGATGTACCCATTGCTATTGCCCAAGTGCAATACTCTCTTTTAACAGCACGCAACAATGAAATTTTAGGTTCGTGCAATGATGCTGGATGTCGTCTGATATCATACTCTCCTCTTTGCCTGGGCCTCTTGAGTGGTAAATATAATTTAGACAATCTGCCTCGACCCGGAAATCCTCGCAGACAACTTTTTCGTGAGTTGTTGCCGGGTGCGACACCACTCCTTGGCACTCTTGCGGCAGTGGCGAAGGAAGTGAATAAGACTCCGTCTCAAGTTGCAATCAATTGGGCTATCTGCAAAGGGACCGTCCCTATACCGGGCGCGAGGAATCTGGCTCAGGCTCAAGAGAACCTGGGTGCTGTGGGGTGGTCATTGAGTAAAGCAGCAGTTGAAGAGCTAGATATTGCTTCCGAGGGCGTTCAAAAGAAGATGATAGAGAATATTTTCCAAACTCGTTAAAGTACTGGTAAAATGATGCCATGCACAGAATTAGATGCATGTTATGTGAGCATTATTGAAGTAAGCTAACAACTTATTGTTAGTACTCTGTGTTCAAAAAAATAATAGGTTCGATGTCAAATAAGTATGGTGCAATGAACAATTCACAAATTGACTAAATTCAAAGTTTTTTAAAAGGGCGAACACTCGTTTACGCCAATTACATGCAGGACTACCCCAGACAATTTCGACAAGGATGCAAACCACGATCATAAGCTTCTGATGCCAAGATAAGACTGAGATTTTTTGATCGTGCTAAATGTTTGCAGTCACTTGCTTTTTTGTTGTTGCATTTATGAAAAGCACTGCCATTTGGAGTCATCACTACTTCAGAATTTTTATAACTTTTCCACGTTCCAAGTTTGTGCACCCGTGCCAACTTTTGCAATGCTATCAATTTATCATAATTGTGAACCTTTTTCGAATTGGTGGGAGAGTACGCGTGAGCAAGACCAGATGCCACTAAACCTTCATTGATACATAGCCATTGTTTCTTTGTGTTGTCTTCTAGTTGAACCCAAATGAACGCAAGTAATCTGCCGTAGTGGTCCTTATTTTTCTCATTATCCGCACGTACTGTATTTTCGTCAAATGTCAGCCAAATATCCCTCCCATGGCAATACCGTTTTGCGTATTCTTTAGCCTCCACGGCAAAAGGTTGCTTTTCTTTCAATTCTGGAGTGTCAATCCCCAACAGACGAACCCGATCACCACCGTCCAGTGTCAACGTGTCTCCATCATAAACATGGTGGCAGTGATATTGTTTGGCAGCTTTTGGCAGCGTGGGATAAATTGGAGACAGATCCGATTTTAAAATTGCATTTATGTGGTCATTGTTCTCAGCTTTCCCTCCGGAATTTTTCTTTTCCGCGTGCTCTTTGGCATTTTTCGATTCTTTGTAGTACCTCGACTGCGAATCAAGAAAACCGTCAACGGCGTTTTCGGCCCTCGATATACAAATGCCCATGGTTTCTAAAAATCTGGGGTGGCGGTGGTGGTTTGAGCGAGCAGATTATGCTTGGATTCATCAAGAGCATCATTGAATGACCGGATCGCCGCCGCGCCCGCGACTGGGACAGCCGACGTCGGCGGACATCAATCTGCTGCGGGCATCATCTTTTTTTATTTTTTTTCATCATTTTCTGTCCGTCGGGCTTGCGCGTGTGCATCATCGTCCAGCAGTTCAAGACACTGTACTGCATTTTTTAACAACACAATTTCCACGTGTCAATGTGAGCGTAGGTGGTATTTTAAGCAGTATCGTACTCTCTCTCTGTCTCTCTCTCTAGAGTACTACTCTAGAGAGAGAGAGTAGTACCTCTAGAGTAGGTATGTAGTACGTGTTCGTGATTCTCGTGAGCCAAAAGCTGCGCCAAAAGCTGCGCCAAAAGCCAAGTTTCGCAGAGATAGATAGAGGTCGCACGCAACCAAACGCAATATGGTAATAAAATTATTGTTGAATCATTTTTTCTTTGCAGCGAATTGGCGGTTCCATCATTGCATGCAACATACAGAACAGCATCCATCGTAGCACTTCTAGATTACAGTACGAAAATGTGCAAACCTACAAGCAACGATAACATGGAACAGAAAGGAAACAAGTCCAGCTCAAGCCAGAATGGCGTCGCTGACAGAAATCTCACCATGCCCATCCCGACCGCCCCTGAATCAAAAACTAAAAAAAAATCGTCATCTCTCAATAATCACGAGTTGCGCCCTTTACGAAGGCGTAAACAAAGGGAGCGGCAAATTGAATGGGCAGATGAGCGAGTTAGGTTTACAAATTCAATCGCGAACGTGCCAACATCGCCATCCCACAAGCGCGTCGTCAAGAAAAAGAAAAAATCCAAAATGGCAGCGAAACATGAAAACGATTCCCAGTCTGGAGGGATGGATGCACTCATTCCTTCGGCTATAGGTGCGATTGTGCTCATTTTTGTGGTGATGGCCAAGATGGGCTTTCGTGGACGTGCAACCGTTGCAGGTATAGATTTAGGTACAACAAATAGTGTGGTTTGTGTGCAGGCTCCTTCGAAAGGAGGTGAGTCATAATTTTGAGTGAATTATCATGTTTTGTTCATTATTTTGGCATAGTAGATGGATTGCACTTTACATGCAACTCCGAGTTCTCTCTGTGCAATTCCATTACCATGCGAAAAGAAATTCTTATCGGCCATTTTCCTCTCTCCAATGTTTGTAAAAAATAACAATTACAATCTACCCTTCGATGAAACAATTCTTATTCAGTGGGTGAAATTGTATGCATACCCGATCCAGCAACCAACTCTCCGGTTATACCATCAGTGGTCTCATTTTTAGATAATCATCATCTTCGTTCGTTCCGGTTATCGAAAGAAGAGAAAGAAGCGGCACCTCCACTCGTACCTCATCCAATTGATGTTGTGGTTGGACAAGCTGCAAAGGATAGAATCAACGGTCATCCTCATCACACAGTTTTCCATGCGAAACGGATCATTGGAAGAGAGTATGGGCATGCATCAGTGGATACCTTGAAAGGAGAGGTGGGGTTCGAAATAGTTTCTAAGGAAAAGTACGATGCAGACGCAAATGAAAATAATAACCGTGGACTTGCTGCATTTAGTGTTCCTTATCACCTACCAGAAGCTGCAACGACATCAGCAGCCGCATCTAGTGTTACTCTTACCCCATCCGAAATAGGGTCCTATATTATCCATCACCTCAGAACAATTACACGCCATCACCTTCAACATGACAATGTTCAATCAGCAGTCATAGCAATTCCCGCTAAATTCGAGCCCTCTCAACGTGACGCGACAATCCGCGCATTTGAATTAGCAGGAATTAGAGTTGCTCGTATTTTGGAAGAGCCCACTGCTGCAGCATTGGCGTATGGGTTGCACAAACGTGATGATGTGCACTATGTTTTAGTATATGATTTCGGCGGAGGTACTCTCGACATTAGCCTGTTATATATTGGAGAAGGAGGGTACATTGATGTTTTGGGAAGTGATGGTGATGAGCAGTTAGGCGGTGCAGACTTTGACGCAGCAGTGGCGCACTGGCTATTAGAGAAACGAGGCGGAGAGGAAGTTGTGAAGGCAGTCATGGCATCTGTAGAGAAAATTGAGCAAGGATTGATGAAGGAGTTCAACGATATTAATGCTTTTGACGTTGAAGACTTGTTAGAGGAATTATGCCCTAAATTGAAGGAATCTCCTCTCTGCACATGGTCTTCATTCCACACTATTGGCGAACGAATGAAGATTGGGCTATCTGGTCATCCCAACGAGTCAGGAGCTGTTGTGGAGGAAAAATGCTTTGGACTTCCTTCAGATGATGCCGCAAGTGTTCCTCCTACAGCTGACGAGTTATGTGCAGCAGTTCGTCCTGTCACTATGTCCCTGACTCTCGAAGAATACGACGTTGCCGTTGATCATTTGTATGAGCGAAGTCTCGTACCAATCCAGAGGTTGCTTAAAGATTTGGACTTGCGGAAAGAGGAAATTGATGAAGTTGTCATGGTTGGAGGAACAACGAGGATGCCACAAATAAGGGAACTAGTTCGTAAGGGATTGGAGAAAGATCATTTGAATACACACATTGATCCAGACATCACTGTGGCTTATGGTGCCGCTTCTGTAATAGACTAATCAATTCGTATATAGGAGTAAGGTATTACGCGGATACCAATATTTGCAATGATTTCAAATTTCATTTCATTTTGCCACCGATAGATCAAGGGATAGATGCACCGATCCACATATTCACAGTATCCAAGCCAAACAAAGAAAAGAAAAGCATTGATGTGTGTGTCGTCTTCATTGATACAACAAACACAAATTTATATCAACGAAGAAAATATAGTTTGATTCATATTAAACTCAATCGATGACCCTTGTCCTTGTTGCTGCCCGTGCGCTAGTTTTAACGCAAGCAGTAGTGTATTCTCGCGACATTTGCCATTCCACCAATGCAAACAATGACGTGCATGGATGTCCCAACGTCCAAGTAATGGGAATAGAACATTCGCGCTTGACTTTTCGTATTATTGAAGAACGAACTGTTGAACTTGAAAGTGCAGAAGTAAATATTTCTCAGCATCAGCTCGATGACACTAGTAGGAAAAATGAAGAAATTTTGTATTACCAAATACTAAATACTACTACTTCAGGAGGCTATGTATGTCTGAATTAGCAGATGCAATTTCTGAGCGAAACGATTCCTCTCAAAAGTACAAGTCTCTTCAAGAGAAAATGGAGCGCATCGAACAAGAACACTTGAAAATTCTGAACAGTGCTGAAACGCAGAAGTACTAAAATGCACAAGCGTGCTGTTAGCCAATACACAAACTTCACTACAATGGCAGATGACGCGTGGTTGCAAATAGAGAAGACTACTGTAAATGCGAATCGTACCAAAGAAAGCCAATGGGGTCGCCAGTATCGACGATTGCGTCCACGGATTCAAAGAGCGAGGAAAACTGTAAAAAATATATGTATCGAGATGTGGACTCAACTCTTCGCCAAAAGTTGACGTAGCTTCAAAGAAAAATGCCGTCAAATTGGTATCGATCTACAATCTCTCGACCACATTCTCTGAGAGGGCGTGGAAACATGTATCGAGTTTGGTAGGCAATGTCTACTTACAGCACAAACCAGCAATACACGAGGCAAAGGAAGCGTGTCACTTGAGTGCCAAAACTGGATTCGCAATCGGATATTAATTCAGAAAAATCAAAAAGTGCTATTTGCTTCCTTGATGCATCACAGTAAAGAAGAAAAGAGAGAGAATGAAACGAATACAAGAACAAAGAAATGTGATCCATTCCGTCGTCATAAAGATATGATGAAACGTCACAAGCATGGATTCGGTACAGATAAATAACATGATAAATATGACGAGTTCATCGCAGAGGATATGAAGCCTTCTATCCTCCAATTAAAAACGAGAGAATTTTGCACCTGGGTTATAGATAACTTTGCAGAATAGGACAAATGAGGATATGTAATGACGCCTCTAACTCTCGCGCTGTTCATGTCCAAAAGCGTTGTCGTCGGACTAGTGCTCCTTCATTATGGCGTCCCGGCTGAGTTCGTCTTGTTCCTTTGAACATTTAGATGCATCAGATCGAAAGAAAAGAAGAATTGCCATCGAGGAGTCAAGTTCGACGGAAAAGGCGCTATCTCAATGCGCTGAAACAACTTGAAATAATAGAGCAATTAAAATTCTTTTCTAACTTATTGTTGGCCACGCCATTCATTGGAAATACCGGAAACACGCCGCTCAAACAGTTCACTAATTGCTGGAATGAATAGATAAATAGTTAGACAATACATTGTTTTTTAATCGCACTGTATTGCATCACCACTAATTAAAAATTGAAGCAAATGCTTAGCATTCGATGTCTAGCAAAAAATTATCACCCACAACATAATTTTAATGGCCATATGTATTATTCCTAGATGTCACTATCAGTTTCATCTAATTTCTTGCCATTGGATTTGTTTATATTGTTTTCATCGTCTTCAAAACTTAAATCCTCCCGATATGATTCAATTTGCGATAAAGCACTTGAATGACGTTGGATCAAGTCATCTATTTCATCAGACAAATTTCTTTCTATTGCCAACATTCCTGCTTCAGAAAATGTCCCACAGTCAGCGCAATCTAAATTATTTTGAAGTGAAGTAGTATTTGTTCTATTTGTCATTTCATCCTCACGTAAGCGCCTTTCTTTGCTTTCCCGAGAAGGCTCGTTTCTAGGTATGGTCGATATCATACTTGGTATCTCCTCGCTTTTGAATATCATGGTGGCTGGCCAAGTTGACGCTTGAAATCGAAGCGATCCTGAGACTATTAAATTATCTTCGTGGATTTGTTTCTTGGTGCTCTGCTCTCGGGGCATTTCAGATGACATGTCTGTGTTAACAGTTTGCGGATTAAGCGCAAGAACGCGCTGCTTTTCGGTCCTTTCATCGCATATAGTAGTCTTCCTACGTTTTGCATTTGGGCAGCCGATATTTTGACAATCAAATGGACCCAGTGATTGCGTATTGTTGCCATCAAAATCATCCCTTTGGGTGTGCAATGATTCTAGAACTCGTCTAGAATATTCTAAGAAACCCTTTTCTGAAATAATTTGTTTGTATTGCACCAAATTGTTCGCAACAGTCGCATCACTTGTTGGTAAACCTGCCATGCGTTGATTTGCTTTGAGACGAGCCTCGTCTTCCTCTAAAGACGCACGGATCTCTGTTTGACCCTCCCGCAGTGCTTGGCTAGTTTTGTCCCAAGAACGTTTGTCCCCAATTTCATAATGCAATCCGTTCTTGATTTGAAGGAAATGACCACCAAACTCGCGAATAGAAGCGACAATTGCCTTGGATACATTGAGCTTGTCAAACTTGGATGATATGCAATAGAGTTCCTGGGAACATCGCCAGCAAGTAGTTGTAATGTTATAATCCAATGTATCTACGCAGGGAAGAAGACATTTACTATCAGATTAAATGCATTTACCTTGTTCAGGAACACGAGCTTTCGATAGATAACATTGCCGCAATGGTTCATACTGCCACTCCCGCGCCCCATCACTACATCCTTGCATGTCACATTTTGGAGGGGATCAATCCCAGGAGGAAGTGGGGCCATCTTCAAAAATTATACTTACAGATTGACAAATGCGTTTTCCATTGTGGATTGTGGACGATTGTGGAAGATTGTGGACCAGTTGCGAGTTAGTTGAGCTGTCTCTCTAGAGAGAGATATCTACTATTCTCAGCTATTCTCTCTCTCAACGACCTCTCTATTGAGAGAGAGAGAGAGAATACAACTGGTCACCGCTTTTTTGCTGTAGAGATACGGTATTATGGTACCTACTACAACATACAATATCATCATGATGTATGTGTGGGTGGGGAAGTGTGTTTAGAGAAAATAGGAGTCGTAAATAAAAATAATACATACTCCTAAGTAGCTATGTATCTACTTACCTAGTACTATGGATGGTACAACTACAACAACAACATCATAATAATAATATCATGTTGTTGTCTTGTACATTCTTGTAGTAGTAGTATTGTACTCCAATCGAGTATCTCAAGTGATAGTAGGTAGAGTATCTAGTAGTATGGTGTTGTCAGAGTAGCTATTTCATTATTATTTACTTACCCGATAGTTTTGTATTCCCTCTCTACCTCTACTAGAGATAGATAGATAGAGAGAAAGTGATATGTAGAGACTGAATGATGTGTATGCATGATGTTGTACTATGCCTGAACATTATTTCTAAAAGACGCCTGGGTTATTGAAATGGTATCTCTAGGTAGTTGCTTGTTGTTGAATTCATTTAGAGGAATTAAAAGGCTTCTCTCCATCCTTGGTCTTGCTTCATTCTGTATTAATATATTTTTACAGAATCTCCACATTCTACATCATCAGAATAATATTCTAGATCTCCAGATCCCCACAGATCCACCAAAACAAGAACATCCATTTGACAACACCTCCGAAGACATCAACATCAATATCTCCTCACCTTCTTCTCTCTCTCCACCATGGAGCATTTATCGAGCTGCATTATAAAATCGATATACGACGTCCTCCTTCCTGTGCCGCAAAAGAGCACGACTACGCTAGTTCGCATGGCGTCTATTTGTGCATCTACTAACTTTCATATGGCGAACTTCCAATTCAAACGCAATTCTTCCTCTTCTGAGATAGATGTGAAACGATCGAAGCGATCCATGTCACCTAAGCCACTGCAATCTACATCGCCTAAACCTTCACAGTCAGGATGATCTATCTCCCCCAAACCCACTCCTAACAGAAGTATTGCCAAATCAATTATTGCTTCTACTTGGAAGGGACGAGGCGAGTCATATCCCCAACAGTCGTGGATACACTGACACACTATCGCGCCAATGTCCCGAGAGAAAGGTGTTGAGTTGGGCAAATTGTTTGGAGTAGGTTGTGACGGCGTTGGCAATTGTTCTTTATTGTCCACAACATCACATGCTCGTTTTGCTGGAGGTGCACTTGGAAAGTGTGTAGCCATCATAGATGCAAAGAAAGACGAATCTTTGCTGGCATTGTCATCATACGTTTGGCTTGTTCGTTTGTGTCCAGAAACGGATTTGTTGGGCTTCAAATAAGGATTGAATGGAGAGAAAGTGGAGATAACTTGAGACTGGGAAATAATCACAGGACTGTTGTTGAGTTGCGCATTTTGAACACTGGGAGAATTGTAATGATCATTTTTTGACGCACAATTGTGTTTGTCATTACTATCCCTAGAGGTATGAGTCAAGACGTTGACGTCCATGGCGGAGTTGATGTCTGTTTCGGTGATATTTTGAGGGGTGGCGACATCTTGTGTTGGTTGTGTAATAAATCACGCACCTTGTTCAGTATTCACATTTTGGAAGTGACACCAGTCGTTACTACCGGTAATAGGGGAATCAGCAACATCAGGGAGCCTGCTTGGTTATGGAGTAAAAGCCGCTGTCGTCGTCACTATGGTGGAGGTGTTGTCGGTCGCTGTTTCTGAGTGATTTGCACGTGATATCTAGGTTTTGTGATGGCCGGCACACAAAATAATCGCAAAAAAATGGTTGGTAGGGGGAAAAGGCACAAGTAAAGGCTCAACGGTCAAACGCTGTGCTGAGGTGTGTAATTCACTTCGCTCATTCCACGCTGTTCTCACTCAAAAATTGCAGAACAGGGTGGAATGAGGGGAGTGGATTAGATGACTAGAGGCGTGCTCTGGTCTGGACTCGTCCACCTCTCTCTAGCCCCCAATCAGCTAGGATGTACCCTGGTACCCCCTAGCCATTTTTTGGAAAAATCTAAAAATAGCTAGGGGGTACCGGGGTACACCCTAGAGACAATAATCTATTGAATGAACATTCATAACTTTAGGGGGGTGCACCCCAAAAATTTTCAGCTTTTTGGATGGTCTGTCCTTCTACCCCACCCCCTCACAAGCACGTTGATCTTTGTTGTTCTTTTTTTCATCCCGCCAGAAATGCGAGATCGTTCCCCCCCC
>JALLAR010000701.1:0-13386 GCA_036939335.1 Conticribra guillardii
AATTGGTGCATTCTTAGCTCTCTTAAAATAATAATCCACACACAATTTTATTTCAGCATCAGATTGAATTACATTTCTAACTTAATAGTATTTCAAAATCTATGCACCATGTTTGTTCATTATGTGGCAGATATTGTACCAACAATGAAATGTTAAATGCAATGAGAATTGTTCGCAGTCTGAAGTTCTGGAGCATGCAAAATAAACAGCATGAAAATAAACAATGTTTATGTGTTGCAATGATTTCACTTTCTCTGTAATGCAATTTAAGTAGCTTACTCATCAATACTTCAGACATGTAGTTTAGGTTGCAATTGATGAGGAAAATAAATGATAAATAAACAATCAACGTGTTTAAAACAAACAAGCTATAAAAATTGGAATAATAAAAAACTTTGTTGATATCGTTGATCATGACATTGAATATTTCTCCGCAAAAGAAACCTGATGAAAATAAAAATAAATTGAGTTATAAATAAATAATTGCATTGGAAGTATAGTTACATAAATTAGAAACAAAAATTTAAATATATATATATGTATATATATATGCATTGGAAGTGCGGCCAGACAATTCAGCAATGGGTTTTTGCTTGTTGGCTTCTAAACCAATGTCTGCCATGGGTTTGGAAGACCTCAACATGAACCCTAAACATATATGTTTGTGTGGGAACACTTTTTTTGGGTGGTTTGATGACAAAATTACTTTGCCACTTGATTTGTCACTGCCAGCCATGTCTATCAAGCAGTATGGTCAGGCTCCTCAACCATGAGTTTTTGCTTGTTGGCTTCTAAGCCAAGGCATGCAATGGGTTTGGAAGGCCTCAAACATGGACCCTAAACATGTATGTTTATGTGGGAACAAGTTTTATTGGGTGGATTGATGACAAACTTACTTTCCCACTTGATTTGTCACTGCCAGACATGTCTAGCAAACAGCATGGCCAGGCTCCTCAACCATAGATTTTTGCTTGTTGGCTTCAAAACCAGTGCATTTCTCCCAAAGACAGATGGCGTGGGATGGATAGTTTCTGGGATGCAATGAAGTGAGTTTGGATTCCAAATGGAGCTTACCAAATCCCAGTTGGATGCCGCTACCACTACCACTAAGAGAATGAGGAGTGAGGAGTATTTTGACATGGCAGCCGCAATGCTGGATGTAAATGGCAGCACATTAAAGAAGAAGAACCTCCAAGAATCACCATTGTTTGGTTGTTTGAATACGGTGCAAAGAAGGAAGGCTATTGGATGGGGAATCACTTGATACTTCAGTTGGAAGATTGCATCGATTGTTTGAAAAGTGTTTACCGGGACACTTACTATGACTTTGTAGTCCTTTTTAATCACAGCAGTGGGAACGCAAAAAATGAGCGAATGAATTAGATGCTACAAGAATGAACATGGGATTTGGAGGTCAATTACAAAGAAGAATGTTAACCATCCGGATGGCGAGAGTTGGTCATTACCATACTCTAAACTATGATTCAGCCGAAGACTGGGAAAGAGGACCATTTGACATGCTGGATGCCACAAGCCACAAAGAGAGAGGCAACAAGGCATGACATAGAAGTGCCATTGAAAAATAATGATGCATTGGATTCAAACACAAAAAAGGGTGAGCTTGTGCACAATATTGCTGAGACAGAGACAGACAAGGTCATGGGTAAGGTGGTGTTGCAAAAGAAAAAAACTGAATGGGTTGAAATTGTTGGCAAAAGATTTTACAGCAAAATATCTCACTCCTCATAGAACGCAACCCAGTTGGATGGGGAAAGGGAAAGAGCTTCTTCAAGTCTTATGAGAGCAAGGCTGGATTGATGTAAATAATGTTGGGGATTATTGGGTGAAAGCTGTTGACAATGAATGAAATCTTATCCCCGGCCTATCTTTGCAATAAACGATGGCAAGATGCACAGATTTTGAAAATGAGGTCACACAGCTTGAGTATATTGGTCAGAGTTTGGGTGTTAGAGTAATTATTACAATGAAGTATCATGCGGAGTATGCAAGTGAAGGAGTGTAGTACTCGTGGGGATTCTCCAAATCCATCTATCAGCACGAACCATTTTCAGCAAAAAAGGGGGATAGACAATTTCAATGCCCTTGTAAAGAGATGCATTTCATGGGAGGTGTTATCAGTGGACATCATACCCAAATTCAGCAGAAGAGCAAGGGGGTATATGCTTACCTATTTGGCATTGTAGGACGACGCCGATCCAATTCTGATTACTCAAAAACAACTGGGAAATGAAGACAAGGTGGATGTGATTGCATACAGAAGTATTGAAAACATGAAAAAAGTCTTATCTTCTCATTGTACAGCGCTTGATTTTGACCATGGTTTCATTCACCGGCTTGTAATTTTAAATCAGAGGTCAAGAAACAAGATTATGGGAATGAGGAGATTTTATAATTAAATAATAATCATTTACATCAATCACAGTTTAAATTTTGTCTTACCAAATATGCATTAGTTTGTTGTGATGATTTATGTTGTTGTTGAGTGTTTTGAGAGATCTTGATCATCTCACGAGGTCTTAGGTGTTGTTGTTGAGAGGTCTGAAGCCTCTTGTGAGATCTTGGGCATTCCGCCCGGCTCGGGCGTTCGGGCTAGTGCGTTGACCTTGCTTGAATGCGAACGTGAACCACTCCACCTCCACCGCACACAACAACAAGAACAATGAGTGGACTTGGTTTCTTCTGGGGGGAGATATTGATCCTCATGGGATCATACATACTGACATTATGAGTGATGCGATGATGTGCTGCTCCCGGCAGGGTGATTTGATTGTTCTGATTCTGATTTGTGGGAACGCTCGGCTTGGGTGTTTTCATTTTCTTGTGGCTCCCGCCAAAACATGTTTCCGAGTCAAAAAAGGAATTAATATCAGTTGTGTAGGATCCTACACAGTTTGTACCTTCTACAGAAATACGTACTGTGGTACTACTTCTACGAGGTCTACTGTGTTCATCCTCAGGATGAACCCAGCTGTAGTATGATAATGAGCCCATACATCATCATCATCATCATCATCATCATCATCATCATCATCATCATCGTTGGTTGTACAATTGTGTTTGCTGCGATGACTTCCTCATTGCATTAAAAATGAATATATCTGAATCATTCCCTTGTTGGCTTCATAGCTTACAGTAATTAATCACAGGCACTGACGGAGAAGACTCCTGTGTTGGGGAAAGGGAAACGATTTCTCTCCAGGAATATTTTTTGCAAACAACTTCTAATGGGAATGATTATGATCTGAAATAAATGACGACGACGTTAGCAAAAGATGTTAAATGATGTGTGTGATTAGATGTGATAGGATCTGGTGTACCATATGTCATTTTTTCTTTGGAAATCCAAAAACACATTAGTTCCTAAGCATAAGAATTGCATGATGCAAGATGCACTGGAATCATCAGATTTCTTTGCATCTTGCATTCAAATCTAACCATGTCGAGCAAGATTTTTCAAAAATACAAACTGTATAAAAAAGCGGCAATTATTCATGTTAATGCCACTCTATTAATCACACTGTATACCGACGTGTTTTCAGTATGGAAGATCTATTCCATAAATAGCATAAGCATAATCATATTCATACTGTGACTGTGATTGCGATGACAACTGTAACTGCTCCTTGTTTGTGTTATCTAAAGTCTAAAGTAAATGCTGCTTTGTAATGTATTGAATTGAAAAGAAAGAAGCACAACAATGCCTGCGAGCACTGATGTACAGGACTGCTGAAGATAATATGTTCCATCATAACAATACTTGGTAAAAATAAATGGTAAAAGTTGGTTTCGGTTTCCATCAAAACAGCAATAATTTATCGATCATGTATCAATCTACGTGTTCCTACGTCAAAGATAATGTTTTCTGTCGTGGAAATAAAAGTGAACACGGTGCTAAGTGCTACAACACGCTTTTCCGTTGCGGCAAATAGCATCGTACAACATCATAAACACGGCGCTAACCTGCGCTAACTTGACTCGTTTCCATTGCACGAAATGACCTATCTAAAGCCCATAGTTGTTCAGTCAAAGCATTCACAACTTTCACAGATAGCGCTGTTGTTAGTTGTGATTCCTTTCATTTCTCCACCATCGGTTGCGCCATCGTCTTTAAGTCATCAATTTATTCCATCGACAACGCCACTATCATCATAGCAGAAGGGAACTACATCGCCGACAGCAAGATGTTGTCTAGAAACAAAATTGTTCTAAATCCAAGATTTGAATCGGAAGGACGTGAATCATTTACTGCATTTCCTCCTCATTCATCGGAAATAGTCTACCCTCAGCAGCGTCTTCATCGCGAAGAACCCAACTTTTCTATCGATTTTACCTCCTCTGGCGACGAGGACAATTCCGTCACGGAAAAATCACCGAAAAGCAATCTATACGTCCATTGCAATGACAAGAATAATGATAATACATTTGCACATGGTAGAGAGCACTCATACAGTCCTATCATCATTGATGACGACGTGATTGGTGCTGGAGACGTGAATAAACCGGATCAGTCAGGTTATGACGATGTGTCTAAAACCTCCGATAAATCTATCATTCTCTCTTCCAGCTCCACTGATAATGGCAATCTTGATGCGCGTGCGTCGCCTACTCCTTCTGCTACATCAATCCTATCTAATCATTCCATGTTGTCAAATATCACGTATCGTGTTAGCCGATGCAAAGGTTTGAAGTTACACACTTCGTTCAATCATCACTTTGGCATCAAGAAAACAATCAAGAGCGATGAGGTGGAGTTGGAGATAGAAGATACGGGAGAGATTTCCAAATCCATTGGAAATAAATCGAGTTTGTTCGCAAAAGGTTCACCAACATTCACGGATAAGGATGACATGAATCATAGTGCAAGCAGCATATCAAGCACTGATGCAAGCGTTGGCGAGAGGAGATCCATGAAACCTGCGAAGACAAGCAAATTCGCTAAGTACTTCGGAAAGAGTTCCAAAAGCGTAACAAGCAAATCAAGAACATTCGCAAAAGGTACGGCAACTTGCAAGAATAATGGTGATATGAAAATTAGCCCGAGCAGCATATCAATCACTGATACGAGCTTTGGCGACAGGAAGTCGACGAAAGCCGCCATGACTAGCACATTCTCTAAAAGAAGTCAAACCGAAATTGAATTTCTTCAGCAATACTCAAGGATATGTTCGCAGTATGATTCTCCTTCTCGAATGATATCACCGACTTTCATCCTTGAACATGGATCAGGACTAAGTTACTCGCCTTCGTGTAACAGTGTTGCCGAGACCGAGATATGGAACAATCTAACAAATCGATTTGCCGGAGGTGAGAAATATCGCATGGGAAGTTTTGACGATAGCATTGAAGCGAATTCACTGTGCGATTCTGGTGTGAAGGTTACCCCAAAAAATTTCAACAGGAATGTTCCCAAGAGCCTCAAAAGTACAACTTTGTTTATGGACACAGAAATGAAGCCCGATGCCTCCACTTCAAACTCCAATAAGGACACCACAGACTCCCAAAATATATGCCCAAAGGTTCATGAAGTAGAGCTTCTGTACATTCAAGATTCCGGTACTAGCAGATCCAAAGTGATGGTGGACGGAGTACATTACTGCGCCAAGTACTCTTATGCCAAACAATCTGGAGCAAAAGATACCATGGGAAAGACCTCATTTTCAACCAGTAATGATTCGAGTAGTCACTCCAAGAATGAACAGATCAGTCACAAGAATGAAGCTGTAAAAGAGAACGGAGTAGTTGGAGAAGCTGTGTGGGGAGCGAGATCAGAGCTTGCCAAGTCGTGCCCAGTCAAGGAAGACAAAACTACAATTACAGTTTCTTCGCAAACATTGGATACCACCGCAGAAGAATCATGCTTTTCCTCGTCTTCGTCAAGCTCCGCCTCTTCTTCTCGATCGTCGGTTTCAGGAGTATCAAACTGCTCCCAAGGAATCCTGAAGCCTCCTCGCATTGTCAAGAGTAATTACGATCCATTTGGTATCAAGACTGACTTTTCCACCTTGTCGCAGCGCCATGTTCATTTCTCGAACCTTAATGAAATTGAAAAGAAGGATACATTCCATAAGTTGATGAAGGCGCCAATAAGCTCCGCTGGAACAACAGGGTCGTCCGATTCCGATAGCACCTCAAGTTTGGTGTTCTTGATGCAATACATAGGTTGTGGCTCTTTCGAAGACTTCTAAACTGCAAAATGCACTGGGATTGACAGGACATGTTTACTTATTACCATCTAGATGAAGTGCTCTGTGCAAGCATTGATACCGGCCATGGAGTTAGTTGTATTTGTATAGGACCTGATTAAGTAGGACATAAAAATTCTTATGTCCAAACAAATAATATTTTATTACAATTTAACATCACTGAAGCGGCAAACATGTATATGAGCTACTACTTGGCAGTAATAAAAAACTGAAATATAACCCCAATTTGGCGTTTAAAGTGCGTGGTCTGTCTCAACTGTGAGACTCATGAAGCGGTGAAGTATGGTCGGCTTTGAGGTATCAAATCAATAATCATTATGGTCATGTTGTCACCCCCAATCCCCTGCGAAGCCCTTGGATCAGCGCTTACGATTTCATCTAACATTTCCATTCCAATATGGCGTGGATTTTTTGAGTCAATACGATCGCGTACATATTTCACACATTCTTCGTTGGAGAGGCAGTCCCATATTCCGTCACAACCCAATATGATGAATTCATCACCTGGCATCAAAGTTGTGCTTTGGTGAACGAAACAGGATGAAAGAAAAGTTCTTATTAGAAACTATTTGCAAGGGTTGAAGCCAGAAAATAGCAAAAAAGACTTACCTAATGATATCGGGCTCTGCCGTAATCATTTGTTCGGGTGGTGGTATTCCAGGAACTTGCTTGTATTTCAGGTCCCCAATAGAACGCGATAAGTTCAAATTGCCGTTTACACGACCAAACTGGTTCACAAAGCCTCCAGATTTAGTAATTCGGTTCATCTCACGTTTCTAATTTCAATTATTAATTTCGCACCAAAATAGTCACGATGAATTGTTGAAATAGAGCATTATTGGAAACAGAGATTGCAATGAGAAACCAAGATAACAGCGAAGAAAGAAATAATGAACCCCCCAAATAATTGCAACATAATTCCTTGAGACATGAAAATATACTCACCTGCAAAGGTTTATGATCAAAACTAAGAGGTTCCGTTAATCCACCCGCTCTGCAGAGGACGGCACGCGAATCTCCCGCATTGGCAACCACGAGAGTGCGACCCACAACAACGGCAACGACGGAAGTGCAACCTGCGTGGACAGGATGATCAGGAAGGTTGCACACCTACACCGGCACATTTTGTATTTTCATATATTTAGAACAGACAATAAATTGTCAGCAAGAATATTGTGTGCAGTAAATTAGTGTTTCCGCAATGTAAAAATGAAAAATTCAACACAATAACTATTATTGCAGAATTCCTCGGCACCGATTCAAAAAAAACGTGAACATGCAACTCAAACACAAACAACATAGCGCACCTTTCTACCATTCTGAATCTTTGTCGGAATCGATGCCGAAGGCGCCACAATCCCCGTAGGCGGATTCAACAATTGCTCCTGTGTTGGAATTACGACATCACTCATCCCCTTTGATTCTGCATCATTCCTTGCCCATTGGTGACTAATGCCATTTTCTCCCGCGTCCCCACCCTCCCCAGTTGAACTCGACATCTCTTTCTCATCACCCGCCTCTTCCTCCTCTTCATCATCGTCATTGTCATTCGATGATCCATTCATGTGAAGCAATTTTTGAAATAACGAATACGCATCCGTGGCAGAAATGACCATGGATCCCGACTCCTCCCCTTCTTCGGGGGATGCATCTACTTCTCCATCGACTTCCCCATCATCGTCATCGTTGGTACTGGCGCTATTCCCCCCTTCTTTCTTTTCGTCGTCATCGCTATCATCGTGGATGATACCCTCGCCGGAGTCATCGCTTTCGAGACTATCTTGAAAGTCATCATCGTCATCGTCATCATCATTATTATTCTCCATTTCCAACCCTTGCACAACAACCACAGCATCATTATTACCACTCCCCCCACTATCGCTACTAGCCTCGCTATCATCATCATTGCCGGCATCATCCCCAATCAAATGAAGCTGCTGCAATTTTTGTTGTGCATCACTGGCATTGCTAGTATCTGAAGTATTTGGTACTGCTACTGTCGTTGTCGTTTCCCCCTCACAACCTTGTGCATTGGCCATGGTATTGTCGGTATTCGATGCTGCTGCTGCTGCTGCTGCTGCGTTTCCATCCGTGGAATGTTCCACAATTGCCTCCCCGGAACCATCATCTGTCATCATTACCTCCTCTGCGGCGTCTTCTTCCACCGGAACCACCACCGCAGGTTGCGGAACATAGACGGGAGGCCTCTCCAACCTCCATCGATCAACCTCGCTCCTCTGGTTTGGATCATCAATCAATCTATCCAATGCGTGAAAGGAATCTATCAGCGCTTCTGCCACATTGGAAGCCAATTTGGCATTCATTGTAGTATTACCTTCGTTATCGCTGTTATCATTGTCTTGTCCATCCATCATGGTCACATCACTGTTCTCTGCATGATTGGATATCGACATGGCCGACGACGACACGGACGAATTCTTTGTCGATAGAGATTGTGCTTTTCCATAACCCTTCTTCCACCCCTTTTGAGAAGTCAGCACACTGACCAAATGCATTTGACAAAATCGCGCCACTTCCGCTCCTCCGTGGCCATCGAATACGGCAAAGACTTTGGCCCCTCCGTGCATATGCTGGCCACCGCCACCGCCGTCCATCATCCCTGTAGCGGCACACCCTGGCAGTGCGACATCGGTTCGTGCGACGTGGGCATCTTCCATGCTTTTCCTCCATCCTTGCATATCGACGACGGCCCAATTGACGGGGGTGATGGGATCATTGGTGTCGGCACCGGTTTCGGTGTGTTTGTCGAGGATGGGGGTGGAGAGGTAGGTTCCCATTTTATTGATTTATTGATTTTTTATATTTTATATTTTATATATTATCTTTTTTCTTTTAAATTGTAATGGTAATACTGGAAGGTTGTAGAATTTAATTGATGGAATTGATGGTGATGATTATTGTGGTGGATATTGTTGCCATTTATTAAGAGGTTAATACAATGGGATTATCTTGTAAGTCGTTGGTTATTCATGCATGTTGTCGCAATAATAGCGTCAAATAATGCCTTGGGGTCGAATCATGAGGTCTAATTATAAAAAAGTGACAAGGCCTTTCAATTTCTTGCTTGGTGCACCTCGCCTCGCGCTCTCTCTCGCTATCTGCAGTATCGTATCTAGCTTCCGTCCGCGCTCAAAAAGAACTCCGTTCGTTCACCCTATTTCTCGGGTATCGTAGTAGCGTATGGTACCTTTTTGTAGGCCCAATAACTACTAGATGATAAACTAATAAAAACGCACGTTTTTTGTAGAGCTAGTATACGTCGTATGGTATGGTACAATAGTACTACTACCGAGAAATAGTGCGTTCGTTGGTCATTGCTGTCTCAAAAATAATAATATGACGGTAGGTAATTTTGATGAATAAATAATACTTCCTTTATTGGTTAAAATAGACAGTTAAAAAATAAATAGTGTCCTCCCCTGAATAAAATAAAAGGAGAAAGGCCAACGCAATCTCGCATTCCACAACGACGCCGCGATGAGAAGGAGCGGCTCGCCCTGCATGCGGCTCGCCTACATCATACAATCCATCATTTCGAATCATAATAACTCTCAACAGCAATAAGTAACAATAAAGAGTCACTTCCCCAATACAAAAGCAAACATCACAGCAAACCTGTTGACTCGCACCTCATGCATGCAAGATGAATCAATTTCAAGAGACTAAAGAGGGAGAGTATTGCCCAGCTACTAACAATGTTCACCAATACGACGACAACAACAATATCAATAGCAACGTTGATGACGAATTGTACAATGGGTACAAAGAGGAATTGAATGAAATATGGTCTACATTTCGATTGCCAGTCCCACTCTCTGGTACACTGGGGGGTAGTTCATCGCTGCATCAGGAAAACGATGGTGCTGTTGCTGGTGAAAATGGCATGCGGTACGGTGTCCCGGACGAATGGTTACTTCAAGCGTTGGAATTGCTTCGTTTGGTAAACATTATGAAGCATCCACCGCAACATCAACAACAATACCATCAACACCAAAATAAACAGCAACAGCATCAGAATTATTATATGCGATCTACCCGATCCAAAGAGCAAATAATGAAGAGTCAAATGAAACTTGCCTATTCCTTGCTCGAAACAGCGGAACGGACATTTCCACTACCGCAACATCACCACCACCAACAAAAGCCACATACACTGCATCAGCAACTACCACCACACTCGCCACAAAAAGAAGAACAACAGGAACAATTAATATTTCACGACAACATTTACAAATTATTAGACACTCTGCGCAATGATACAATTAGTGTTTGTACCAAGTTTCAATCTCGTTTGGATCGGCATTATTCGTCAAAACAACAACAACAACAGCAGCAGCAGCAACTGGTGCAAAATAAAAATCATTACCAACAATCGTTTGACAATAGTGCCATGCCGGGGGAGAGAGATTTGTTTGATGATATCTTCTTTTCTTCGGATCAAGATTGTCCATTCCTTCAATCGTCAAGCGTGGAGGAGAGGGATGGGAATAATAAACCATACGACGACAACGAAGAGGACTATAATGATTTTGATGAAAATGAGGGCCATGATTATTTTGAGGAAGAAAAACATACAGATCCATCTTCTCCTGCCCAAAAACGGGCGCATCACAATAGTCGTCTGCAACAACACCAGCAACAACAACGACAACAGCAACGTCACCAAGAAACTAACGAGATTGACCCCATTGAATTCCAAAAACAACAACAACACCTCCTCGAAGAAGAATTATCCTCCCTCGCCGCACGTCTCAAATCCTCCACTCTCGCCATGAACGCCACACTCCAAACCCAAACACATGATTTGGAAGATATGGAACAATTGGCACAAAACAATTTGGATTCCGTGTCATCGACGACGCAAAAGGTGGAAAATAGATTAAAGAGTAAAAAGGGGTGGAAGAAACGGTTTGCGACGTGGAGTTTGATTGGGAGTGTGGTGGGAATGTTTGTATTTTGCTTTTTGGTCATGAGAACTGTTCCCAAGAGGAGGATTGGAACGATTGGTGGTAGTGGTGGATATGGGGGCAGGGGCAGCGGTGGAATCAGTGCTTCGAGTTTGTGGAACAAGGCGAAAAGTTATTTGCCGAATTCTGCCGAAAATCGTCAACAGAGAGAACAGCGCCAAAGAGAGGAAATGGCCAAGGAAAGGGAACAGCGAAGGAGAGAACAAATCAATGAGGAAAAAGCTAGAATGGCATATGAAAAGCAGCAGCAAGAACGCCGGCAGGAGGAGCGAGAGCAAGAGCAACTGCGAGAAACCAAGAAACGACAGCAGCAGGAGCGAGAAGAGCAGAAGCGGCAACAACAAGAACAACAGTATCGAAAGAAGCATATGGAGCAACAGTGCGAGATTCTTGGTGATGGGTCACAAATATGTTCGGAAGTTGGTGGTGCGTACAAGAATGTGGACATTAAAGCGCATGAACGTGCGGCGGAGCAAAAGCGTCGGCGAATTGAAGAAAAAATGGCCAATGCTCCTATTGTGGTTGCGATTGATGTGACAGAAGAAGAATCAAAGAATGAACAGGATGATACAACCATTGATGGCCAGACGAGCAAAGAGGGCACGAGTGAGGGCAACAGTGGTAATGGCCAAAATGATGGGAAAGAGAACAATCTAGATAATCATTGCATTTCACCCACTGATAAGATCCAGAAACAGCGCCTCTCGCTGAAATCACTAATGCAATCCATTTCCAACATAAACGCATCCATGGAAAGAACAACCACCCATGAAGAAAAAATTAGATTTGTTGAAATCCTGGAAAGGATGAGATCAGGGATGAGTAAAGTGACTTCCGAGCTGGAAATGGCAAAGAATGAAGCTAAAACCAATTGGTGGAGGATCAGATCTAATCAGATTTACGTGAAGGAATCAGGTAAAAGCCTTGGCAGTATTCCATTTTGTGGGGATGAGGCGTTCAGAGACTTGGAGGGACTCGAGGAAGGAGAAGAAAATGAAAAGATTGCAGCAGCTGAAGAACGTCAAAAGATTGCAGCTCAGACGCAGCGCCGGCAAGAGGAAGAGAGAAGGTTAAAAGAGGAGCAGCAAAAGGAGGAGTTGGAAAAGGAGGCCGAACGAGTTCGCTTACTAGAGGCTGCAAGGCTAGCTGAGCAATCACGCATCGCAAATGAAAAGGCAAGGCTGGCAGAGCAAAATAGAATTGCCATGGAAGAAAAGAAGAAAAAGCTAGCAGAACGTATAGAAAAAGAGAGGGCCGAGGCTGAAGAGAAAGCACGACTTTTGGCTGCAAAAGAAAAAGAGTCTGAACGACTTCGTTTAGAAGAAGAAAAAAAGTTAGCAGAAAAAAAGCGAATCGAGGAAGAGGAGAGGATGAAAAAAATAGAAGAGATGAGAGAAAAGGAAAGAGTCGAAGCAGAAGCTCGAGTTGCTGCTGAGAAGACAGCAAAGGAAGAGAGATTAAAGTTGGAGCGTGAGCGACTGGAAGCCGAATTGCTTGCCGCTGAAGAAAGAACAAAACAGGAGATTGAAAACATAAAAATGAAAGCGATCTTACAAGCCAATCAAGCAATGGAACTCGCAAATGAAATCACTCTTGAAGATCCAGAATTCATTGCTGCCGATGTCCGCTTTGCTGCTGGTCGCATCAAGAATGACTTACTTGCTCACTATGTTGCTGTTATGCCGGATATGGTTGATGCGTCTGATGGGAGCGGCTGGAGGCCAATTCATGAAGCTGCAAGGTCGGGAAATGTTGCAGGGGTCCAATTGCTCGTATCTGCAGGCTGCGATCTAACTTCCAGGACCGGCCGAGGAGGTAAAGGAGGAACCGCTTTATGGTGGGCTCTTCAGAGATATGGAGAAAGTCACGATGTTGTTAAGTTGCTTCGTGCTCACGGTGCTCCTGATACAGGACCAGAAATGTAATCAATGTATGACAATTTTAGGGACCGATTCACTATTTTAAAAGAGTTGAAAAAATGATAGTGCTCCTGTTATAATTGACCATTCGAGTAGTATTGAATACTACAAATATCTATGAGCTGACGTTTGTGTTAGCCAATCTGTCTTAAGACGTACGAACTTGACTTAAAAATCATTTCGAAAGCAAAATAATCGTCACGAGGGGGCACAGGTTGGCTAGAGAAGGTGATGATGGAAGATGAATGAGGAGTG
>JALLAR010000702.1:0-13350 GCA_036939335.1 Conticribra guillardii
GCTACTATGTTACTCTATGATGTACTATGTGCTGATTTTTTATCGGCTTGCTACGACGTATCGTACGTTGTACGATATGATAATAATATTATTAGATGATTTTATTGTTATTTTTTTTGCATTTGAGTTTTGTGCTTGAATGGCAACAGCACTGTTAACTCTTTAGTGAGAGGATAATCCCTTCTTACTGGGGTTAATTATCATTTTTAGAAAACAAACAAGATTGATGAGAACAGAATTTTTGTATCGCAATATTTTAGTCACATTCAACGTCAATCTTTAGAGAACTGACAAGCTGAAGTCGGAGTTATTCACTCTACTACTCCTACATCATAGTGAATAAAACAGATAGGGCTATCTAGTACTATTCAGAATTAATGATATTTTTTGTTTCTCTAACGAACGACGCACCATAGTGGCGAGCTTCTCTCTCTCTCTCTGTCCTTATCTCTTTCTCTGGCGAGAGAGAGAGAGGGAGATGGAATGAGGGAGATGGAATGAGGGGGTCGTCGGTGGTAGAGTAGACATGACCTTTTCGCGCAAATTCACGGAAAAAAATGTGGACACTAGAGTTTTTAAAATTTGGTCATAAAAAGTGGTTATTTAGATAGATCTCGATTAGGGAATGAGAGAATTTGAGAATTGTCATCTGGATCTCGATCGTGCATGATTGAGCACCGTGCGTGGTAGTAGGTGGTAGTACCCATAAACCGTGCATGTTTTATTACCATTCTATTATCTACTAAAACTCTGGCTTCTCTACTACTACCATACTCTCACATAAACCGAATGAAAAATACTCTAACAAAAAATAACAACATCAGCGCATCTCATAAAAATCAAAACTTACATCTTGCTTTATTTGATACACCTCACCAAAAAATAGCACCAACAACAGAAAAAATGATGCCAAACCAGACAAAATCTTATCAACACCATCAGCTCCATGAACATCCACGCGAACAACATCCCAAAAACAGCTGTAACAAATACTCGTATGACCTAATTGAAGATTTTCCCCAACGACCTGTCAAACGAACCCGATTCTCCGACACATCCACACTCGTTGTATTCCCACCTCGATTGGATGAAGACATTCACGCCTCATGGTACACCAAGCAGGACTTTGCGGAATTCAAACAAGACATTCGAAAATCTACCATGGCTCTACGAACGACGCGGACCGCCAAGGCCATGAAACGGATCGCCTTCTCCATCGCTAGCGGATCCTCCTCATCTGAGATGTCATCCGTAACACGAAGTACGACTGCTATGGATTTACACATTCATGGCATTGAGCATATCCGAGGACTGGAACATTTATTATCGCCCGATGTCTTGAAGGTGATGATTCATCGAAGACAGATGAATATAGCACGGGTCCTTCAAGAGCAAGAAATGCAAACGAAGGTTATGGGCAAATACGACCCATCAAATAATATTCTTGGTCAGGTTTCGGAGAGAAATTCTTTGTTTAGTCGGGAGTGGAGTTGTCAGATCTCAAATTTGCATTGATTGAGTTTTTATGCCACTAACTGTGGATGAATTTTGATTTGATACGTGTTTAGCGCTTCGATTAGTAGGAGGTGTACATATTGCACATTTAATTGTTTTTGGTTGTATTTTAGTAGTGAATAAAAATTAGCAATTTATATTACCATTTTATAAATCATGATATGGGCGAATACGATCCGTCGAATATTCTTGGGCAGGTTTCTTAGAGTAATTCTTCCTTTATAGTAGGGAGTGGAGTTGTCGGATCTCAAATGTTCATGTTTAATGACACTCACTATGGATGATCCTTCACTTAACATGTTTTTGGCGCTTTAATCTATAGAAGTTTTACATATTGCGCACTCAATTGGTTTCGGTAGTACCATAGTATTAAATAAGAATTGGCAATATTACCATTTCAAATATCATAATTATTAAATATTCGCTCACAGCCAGAGAAGTTGTTCCTTCCAGAGCAAGCATTCTACATTCTACTTTTCAAGAAGAAATTGTTAACGTACGTTTATCGAAGACAAAGCGTATAATTCATTCATTTTGCCAATACTGAATATAATGCTAAAAAAATAGCGCCACGATGAGTACTGAGTTATGAATCCCATTTACTCAATTGGAGAACATCCTGAGACATATGCAGAGTGTTTCTCTATAGAGAGATAGTAACCGCTCACTATAATATGTGCCATTCTTTGTTGCTATTGAAAACTAATTGAAAACTACAGAAGTCAATTTTTCTGTTGCCGGGTACATTCTGTGATTTGCTATGCAAGTAGTAGTAGCCACACCAGGCAACACTCACCAACACCTATTTTTTTATCGTCTATTATCAGTGCTACCATCTGATGTGGTCCGACTACTCCTCGAAAGTTCTCAGTTCTCAAAGCAATATCCATTGAAACGGCATTACATTATTTTTTCATTTCATTTCATAGTATTCCATGATTTAAAAGTAAATCAACATAACACTATATAATTGTTCCACGGTATTATCATTAAAAAATCAATTTTACGATATTGCACAATTAATTTATTCACCATTGGACAGACATATACTTTCAAAGCGAATAAACACGAATAGTGCATAGCTAGCTACATAGGTTGAAGATCCGATGTATCCAATCTGATTCAAACACAAGACGGTTTACTTGCCTTCATTCCATGACTGTATCGAAAGAGCTTGCTTTATCTACTTCCCACTTCCCACATAGATTCCCACAGCTTCCTCACAGCTCGGCACTAACTCTTAGAGCATCCTCTCTAGAGATATCTAATACCACGTAGAACTTCATAGAGCGATACCAGACCTCTCTATGACTTCTTTCACGAGTTTCGAAAGATCTTTTTTGGAATATTTTGTTTCCATTGCAGTTCTCATAAAAGAATATTTTTCTGGATTCATTTTCATTCGTGCAGCCAACCCACGACTGTAACGCTGGACAACGATTGCTGCATGTGTCTCAGTATGGAATTTGGTTTCACGATCGTGTTTCAATCCCTCCATAAATACTCGATGTTCCGCGTGTAATTTTTGATTGAGTTTGGAACGATTCTCTTTACTCCGATCCTTTTCAAATTGCGACGTGGCCGCCGTTGCACGATTGGATTGTTGTTGGCGTTGTGTGCTTCCCCTTCTGCCATTAGTTGCTCCATATCCTGGAAGGCGATCTTTTCCAACATTCTGGTCATTGAATGGCAATCTGCAAGTGCCAATAGAGCATGATTTAGGAGTACAATTAGTTGATGAGCTTATACGCTCAGTTGGCACAGGGATCGGAGCTATCACTGAAACTTGAGAGTTCGAGTAGCTAGGCACGAGGACTGACTGCATTAGGAGCATAGGCATCTGAAACCGAGGAATATCGTTTCTTTTGCTTTTGTTCGGTTCATTTGTAGACGACATTCTAGGTTCTGTGAATTGAGAGGGGTAAAGAGAGTGATCGACCAAATACATTAAAATTGTAGACCAAGATAGGAATCATTCTTCAATCATTGATTTAAAAGTAATTTAAAAATAACTGGTTGTTGCTCTAGTACTGTAGTACCTTACTATGGACAAAAAAATTGAATTGCAATCAAGTCGGCTGATTCTAGTCCGTCTTCTGCATCTTTCATCATTTCGTTTATTCATCCATCTCTGCTTCACCTAAGCTCGCATACATACCACCCAAGCCTCCTCCTCCCATCATGAATGCTTCAAAATCAACACCGCCATCATCAAAATCAAAGTCGTCGTCAAAGTCATCGTCGTCTTCATCTTCCATCATTTCATCCATCCCCCTCTGCTTCGCCAAAGCTCGCATCACCGCCGCTTGCATTGGGCTCAACACTGCCTGCATCCCACCCAGCAACCCTTCATTATCCCCATCCAGTATTCCTACTTGCACAGCACATCCCAATGCCACAGCTTCATCAGGATTGACTGTCTTTTGAGGCACCATCCCTACCATCACTTCCAAAAGTTTCCCAATCACCGGCATGCGTGTAGCTCCTCCAACGAGAACTATTCGCGAGAGAAGACGACCATGGATTCCATCTTCCACGCGTGTATTTCCCGATGCGGCGGTAGATGATGCCATGGCATTGTTGCCACCACGACGATTCTCGCCAGACTTTTTACCCAATAGAGCAGAAGTGGTGGCTTCTTCATTCGCCTTTTGTCGTTGTTGGCGGAATGCGCGTTCGCTCTTGGCAGTATCCCGCGCCTTTTTGCGTCCACGTTGTTGTTCCTTCTTTTTTGCTTTCACGTCCATTGCATATATTTGTTGGAGGGCTTGTTCGTTGATTGCTTCCTCTTCGTCTTCTTTTTCGTCTTCTACCGATGGTTCATCATTAGTTAGGATTTCACCATTCTTTCCCCTTTTGATCAACACTGGATTAATGTCCACTTCATCGTCCTCATCGTCGTCTTCGTCATCAATCTCCCAAAAGTCTTGACCATCCGCTTCTTTCATGCTCCTTGCCAAACCCAATGCATTCTGGACATAACTAGGCCGCGCCTCGCCTGGTAGCATTGCTCCTGCCATCACCGCCACTTCCCGCATGGGCTGCAACAACAATTGCAATTCATTCCCGCATATATCTTCGAACGTTTTTCTATCTAACGAGACAACCATGTAATCGTCTCCCTCCACCATTCCCAAATCAGTTTCGTTTTGATGATCATCACCCCCAAAAGGGCCAATGACATTTTTCAAATCACCATCACCATTGGCACCACCTCCAATTTTTTTCCATCCATCTTCCGTAAATGGAACCAATACCTCCACCTTCTTTTGATTTGATAGAGATTTCCGTGCCATTTCTGCCACGCGCAATATGATATCCGGAACTTCACCCGTTCCTTGTAGAAACAAATCTTTGATGGGAAGTAGTTTTTTTGTCTTGGTTTGTTTTCCATTCATTTCATTCATATCCAAACTACTACCACCACTGCTCTTTTTATCCTCCACCCCCCTCTTCTTCCCATACTCCACTGCAGACCCACACAAATATTCCGCCACCCTCTTATCAAAATCCGTCCCTCCCAATCGATTGTTTCCCACCGTGGCCAACACCTCGGTCAATCCTCCTCCCACCTCGAGAATAGACACATCAAATGTACCTCCTCCGAGATCGAATACCAAAATGAGTTCACTATCATCCGCATCACTCTCTATAGTATTACTGTTAGTGGTACTACCAACCCCAACCCCATATGCCAACGCCGCCGCTTCTGGCTCTGCCAACAACTTGACCTTTGGCACGCCCGCCAATTCTGAAGCACGAATCGTTGCCTGTCGTTGCGATTCAGTGAAGTAGGCGGGGACTCCAATTACGGCTCTGGTGACTATGCATTTTTGGGGATTATTGTCATCAGCAACAATGTGGTTTTGACTGTAATAATCTTGGGCAGTATCGTACAATTTACGTAGGATGCATGCGGAAATATGTTCGGGTTGCAATAGTTCCTGTTGTGATGATTGTTCTTCATTATTGTTTGAGGTTTGCAATTCTTGCTGATAGGCAAATGTTAACATGCCAGGATCGAGCTTTGCCTGCTCCAATTGTTTATGCAATTTAGGAATTTCCAATTGTTTCTTCTTTTTCTTTTTCTCGCTCCATTTTTCCCATTTTCCTTTTCGTTGTTGTTTCCCACCGCCCTTGCTGTTATTTTTCTTCTTTTTTGAATTGGTACTACTACTGCTGCTGCTGCCACCATCATTGTCACCAAGAAGAATTCTGGTAAGTTCATCAACATCACTACCACCGACGCTGCCATCGTCATTATTACTACTTTTGGTATGCAAACTCCCAATGTACAAATTGGGCACCATCCCCAACGCCAATTGAGACATGGTGCCTCCCGTGCCAATGATGCGTTTGACATTTCTATAACTGCTGCGAGGAAAGTGTTGTTCCGTGGCAATGGCGGAATGTCCTACGAGTATTTGATAGGGTTCCTTCTGTTGCTTCGTGAGAAGTGATGGCCAGGATGATGCATCGTTTTCGCTATCATTCGTTTCATCGGACCAGGGAGGCAGAGACAAAGGAGACGATGACGCCGACACAGTATTGTATTTGATATTGAATGGAGGAATAAAGGAGACGACACTGGGAATGGTTCGCTTGTTATCCACTTCGATAATTTTTGGTTCCGTCTTTTTTCCGCCCCTATTATTACCGCCACTGCCTTCCACGGGAATCATCATGGCCACGGCAGAATTGGTGGTGCCGAGATCGATTCCGACTCCAATTCCTTGAAGGTGGGATTCCTCCTCTGAAAATAATCGGGAGGATCCTTTTCTTGGATTCGTCTTTATTCGGGTGGAGGATGATGGCAGGTTGCTAGAAGAATACTGTACTGACAACATTCGACGACGATGGCGAGGATGATGGGAAGGCGATTGCGGCAGAACTAATAAGGCGTCCGCCACAAATGCCATTGGTAGTGAAAGTGCCATCATCGACACCAGCGATTGAAGGACTGCTGCTACTAGTACTAATTGTGGCATCATTATTGTGGATGGTGCGGTAGCTAGCTTAAATGAAAGTGTATTTGGCTAAGATTTATTGTTAGCAATGAGAGGGGGATGCCATTTCCGACGCCCGACTTCTGTATTATAATATTATGTCTTTCAACAAAACAACAAAAGCTGAAAATACTACATAGAATCGGAACAAAAGTTCAATTTCACATCATGATGTTGATCACGTCTGTCTGTTGTGCGTATGATTGATGGTCGCGAGAAAAAAATGTATCAAAGTGTCTGTCCTTAGTCCGTTCAGACGGCTAATAAAAAATATAAAATTCGCTCGCTCGTTGTTCAACATTTTTTTATGGCGCGCCTCCACTTTCACTAAACGTAAATTTCCCAAGATGTATTTGTTTTAACGTTGCAATTAATTAATTTTAAGTATGAATGCTAAACCCATATCACTTGAAAATAATGTACGTTTTGCTGATATTGAATTACAAGAAAAAATTAAGAACTGAATGTTAAAACGAGACGTAATGATTCAAGTCGTCGTAGTAGACGCCATGTGTTTTGTTGCAGAATCGGCAATGACACGAATTCGCCCGAGTTGTGATTATTTTCGACTTCATCATTTCCGCTCCCGCCCAGATCTACAAACAATAGCGAGCAACATAACCACCATCTAGTAGCTATCCAGTACCAACAACCATCCACCGCACAGCCCACCCTTTCATTCATCTAGCGACCCATCATGGCGGAGATAACCAAAAATGACGCAGTCGTTGCCGCCTCCCCTGCGGCCGACGCCAAGGAAGTCCCCCAGGACAACCACGGGGAAGACGACGATGAAAGCTCCGATGTGGAAATGGAAGGTGCGTCTTATAGTAACTCGTAACCCTTGCTCTGCGGAACTATTCATTTTTGGTTGACTAGATTATTGGTGGTGGTTTCGTCGTCTTGGTCGGCTTTATCGTCATTTTTGTGTGCGTTGCGTTGATTGTTGTGTCGCCACCACTGTCACAACATTGTCTATACATTGTCGATATAGCTTTATTTGCTACGGCGCCGCTTTTAAAATAATCTGGGAAGTTTCATGGGCTGAAATGACACTTTAATGTCGTGAAACTTTTGATTCCTGCTACTACTGCTACGCGATTTACGCACTTTACTTCAATTGTTACATACATTTCTCTTCTCACCGCTGTGTAATTTTCACCTATGCACAATCAATCGATCCTCTCGAAACAACTAAAAATCATATTATTCATGTATTCAAAATGATACAAAATACAATGGATAATAAACCGATTAACACCACAAACACAAAACGAACAACAAACTGAAAATAACAACAACACACTAACAAACTAAATCAGGAATGGACATGTCCGAAGATGAAGAACAGCCCAACGACGACGACGACGAAGAAGAAGATACCAATGATGCGAATGTCACCACCAGCACCACCAACAACGAACCAGAAGGAAAAACAAACGAAGAAGAAGAAGAAAAGGAACGTCAAGAATTGGAAGAAGCACGAAAAGAACGCATGGATTTGATGGCATTAGAATTGAAAAAGAAAAAGATGCAGGAGGGGACGGTGGACGAGGCAAAGGGTGGGGAGGATGGGTATAGCAAGTTTGATTATTTGATTGGGCAGAGTGATGTGTTTGCTCATTTTTTGGCTGGTGAGTGAAGAGATATTATAGACGGTTTTGTTAGTTAGTGTGTTCGCTTTGTGTTTTTAGTGGGGGTTGATCCATTTTGGTCTTTTTCTTACTTTGGGGGATTATGATTGAATGATGGAAGTGTTTGTTGTCATTGTTTGTTTCATTGATCTGTTGTGAATCATTCCTTGACCGGAGTTTCATTTGTTTGTGAAAGGTTTATGAGTATTTGTTTCACGTTGGAATAATTTGCAATGCTTTTCTGCCTAGAGACCCTCCCCAGAAATATATACTTGTTTTACTTATTGCGTTGAGCGTAGATTCTGATTAAACACATTGCATAAAAAATTACGATACTAATATCTCCCCCTTATTTCCTCCCCAATGCCCCCCATGTAGGATCCGTCGCCACTGACCAAAAATCAAAAAAGAAGGGCTCCCGTGGCAAAGCTAACCGCCTCACTGAAGCCGAGGAAGATGCCCAACTTCTCAAAACAGCACAATCTGCGCGTCGTACCGCCTACTTGAATCAACAGCCATCTATACTGGCATCTCATTGCAAGATGCACAAGTATCAGTTGGAGGGATTGAACTGGATGATTAAGTTGCATGATCATGGGATTAATGGGATTTTGGCAGATGAGATGGGGCTGGGAAAGGTAAGAGATGTTGCAATTTAAGAGGAAAGTGAGGCAATGGCCAAGTCTCGCATATACATCATCATCTCACATCCCAAACTCTTTTCTTTTGAATCAACTCTAGACACTCCAAACGATCTCTCTTCTAGCATATCTCCGTGAAGTCCGCGGTGTGAAAGGCCCCCACATTGTCATTGTCCCGAAATCCGTAGTTGGTAACTGGATTAAAGAATTCCGCAATTGGTGTCCCTCAATCAAAGCCATCAGGATGGGTGGAACGAAGGAGGAGCGTAAGCGATGCGTGGAGAACGACTTGGCAAAAGATCCAACCACTGGAAAGTACAAGTTTGATGCACTCGTCTGTTCCTACGAGGCAGTTCTAAAGGAGAAAACAGTACTGGGAAGAATCCCATGGAGGTACCTAATCATCGATGAGGCTCATCGCATCAAAAACGAGAATTCCTCTTTAAGCAAGTCAGTACGGTTGCTCAACACAGGATTCCGCCTCCTAATCACCGGAACCCCCCTCCAAAACAACTTGCACGAGCTATGGGCCCTCCTCAACTTTCTCCTTCCAGAAATCTTTGGCGACTCGGAACAATTCGATGAATGGTTTTCCATGTCCGGAAAGGAGGGGCAGGAAAATGTCATTCGAAAATTGCACACAGTCCTTCGCCCATTTATGTTGCGTCGTGTGAAGAAAGATGTGGCGGTTGCATTGCCCCCCAAAAAGGAGACCAAGCTGTTTATTGGTTTAACAGAGATGCAGCAGAATTGGTATAAGCGCATTTTGAGGAAGGATGCCCATGAGCTTAATGCTTTGGGTGGTCCAAATCAAGCAAAGTTGATGAATGTGTTGATGCATTTGCGAAAAGGTATGTTCGAGTTAGGAGTCAGATTTCTTTTTTTGTCCTCGACCATTTCTTTTGGAGTTTTATCCTCTCTTACTGAAATATTTCACGTTGTTTCTTTCTATCGCAATGCATTATTTGTACCTACAGTGTGCAATCACCCCTATCTTTTTGATGGAGCAGAGCAAGGCCCCCCCTTCTCAGATGGTCCCCACCTGTGGGAAAATAGTGGCAAAATGCAACTGATGAATAAACTCCTTCCAAAATTGAAAGCGAAGGGATCACGCGTCCTCATCTTCAGTCAAATGACGCGTGTTCTTGATATTTTGGAAGATTATCTGCATTTAGTTGGGCATGAATACTGTCGCATTGATGGGAATACTGACGGCGAAAAGCGTGATGCACAGATGGAAGAATTCAATGCTCCCGATTCTACCAAATTCTGCTTTTTGCTGAGTACTCGCGCTGGAGGACTGGGTATTAATCTTGCCACTGCTGACATTGTTATTCTTTATGATAGGTGAGTAAATTATTCTCTTCCATTCTTTTGTATACCCGACCGCTCTTGTTCTAACACACCACACTCTTGGCTGTTCTATAGTGACTGGAACCCACAGGTAGATCTACAGGCGATGGATCGCGCACATCGTATTGGGCAGAAGAAGCCTGTTCAAGTATTTCGATTTGTTTCTGAGGGAACGGTAGAAGAGAAGATTATTGAACGCGCAGACAGAAAGCTTTTCTTGGATGCTGCTGTGATTCAGCAAGGGCGGCTAGCAGAACAGAACTCGAAATTAAGCAAGGACGAGTTGATGCAAATGGTCCGGTTTGGTGCAGATCAGATTATTTCGGGATCGAGGGGGGCATATACTGATGAGGATATAGACGCACTGATTGCAAAGGGAGAGAAGAAGACGGAGGACATGCAAGCGAAGTTGCAGACAAATGCACAGCACAATCTTGCCAGTTTTACATTGTCGGGTGATTTGGAGAAGGATGTAAAGGATACATTTGAATTTGGAGGGGAGAATTATCGAGACAAGAACAAGTCAAATTCTCTTTTCATTGACATTGGGACCCGTGAGAGGAAGCGCACTGTGTATGATGTGAACGAATACTTCAGGGAGGCCATGAATACTGGTCCTTCCAGTGGCATGAAAGCCCACGCTGCCGACGCTGCGGCTAGAAAAAAAAGGAAAGGACCACACATGCAAGACTTCCAGCTTTACAACCGCGATAGACTGGACGAGCTCACTGCCAGGGAAAGAGAACTTGCACAATACAAAGAAGATCATTTGGGAATCATTGGGGAATTGCAAAAACGTGCAGCCACTGTGGCTCCTTTGGACAAGGAGGGTTTGATTCAAGAGATAGGAGAAATGGAAAATATGTTGGATCAGTTCAATTTGACGCCAGAGGAACTAGCAGAAAAAGAGAAGCTGTTGTCTGAAGGTTTTGCTGACTGGTCAAGGAAGGATTTCAAGTCATTCTGCAATGCACTGGAAAAGCATGGTCGCTATCAACTACCGAAGATTGTCAACGATGTCATGCAGGAAACAGGAAAAGACGAGGGAGATATTAAGAGGTATTATGTTGCTTTTTGGTTGCATTACCGACGTCTTTCGGATTGGAACAAAATCATTGATAAGATTGAAAAAGGAGAGCGAAAGATTCATCGCTTGCGTGAAATTCGTGACTTGATCCAAGAAAAGGTGGAAAGGCATTTAGAATCTGTCTATGGCACCATGTATCCTGGCATCAATGACGATGTAATCCCCGATTCTACCAAAGAACTTCTCAATGGACACTCACCGTGGGATCTCCTAAAATACTCTTGGAGCACAATGCAGTTCAAATATGGGTCTGGAACCAAGGGCTGGTCATATAGGCAAGAAGAAGATGCTTTCTTGCTCACCATGATGCATCGCCATGGATATGGTGCTGCACGACGCATTCAGTTGGAGATTCGGCGGGCCTGGCAATTCCGCTTCAACTGGTTCTTCAAGTCCCGAAATCCTCATGAAATCCAGAAGCGGTGTGATCTGCTTGTCAAGATTGTCGAGAAGGAGCTTGAGGAGTGCAGAGAAAAGGAAGCACAGGAGGAAGAAGTGAAGCGGCTGAGAGAGGAGGAACAAAAGCAATTGCAGATGATAGCGTATCAACAACGATTGCAGATGACAGAAATGCAGCAGCAGCAGCAGGAGCAGCAGCAGCAGCAACAACAACAACAGCAACAACACCAAGAGGAAATTGCACATGAAACTGTGGCGGAACCAATGTCAGTGGAAAGTTCTACTGCTGATGCAATTTCTAGTTAGACTACATCCCAGGATACTGCGTATTGTTATTTGATATATAGTCACAATAGATCAAATGAATATTTTGCATAGTACATTATGTGTTCCTTTCCCTCCAATGATTTAAATTGTTACACATATCAGATAGCATCTTATTGTGCTGTTGCGGCTTTATCCATAGTTGCAATGCATTTATGTGGCAAGAGCTAGCATCAGTATTGGTAATCTTTGAGGCATGTCACATTTTGTGTGAAATAATATGAACACAAAACTCTAAAAACATCATTTTTAAAGACGAGAACATCATCTTATTTACTGCAAGAAATGGATAAAATATGAGATGTCATGGCTGGCTTGTTTGAGTTAACATGAATATGATGTGATGTAATAATATCAAAATCATCCATTATATTCTTGCGCCATAATTTTTACAAATGAAATAAGGAGACAAAATCCCCCAAGACAATCAACACCCAGAAAAACAATTCACGCACGAGGTCATCTATGCTTTCTCCATCACAACAATAAATCATTCTCACGAATGTAGTGGTTTTATTTTCTGTTTTGATCTTTTTGCAAAAAAAAGAAAAAATACGAGCATAATCATAATTTTCATGTAATTGAGATTTTCATTGATAACCTAAAATAAACCTGGAGTTGCCAGCTCCAACCTGAACCTGTTGTACTGCATCATACATACCTATCGTACCTACTCTCTGGATTGCCGGTTGTCATTTGCCAGAGCCAGAGCTACCCAAAGGTTAGCTCTGAGTCACGGAGCTCGTACTCGCATGCTTGAGTCCCACATTGGTTGAATTCCGTTCGTGTCTTTTCCTTGTGCATTTTTTAATCATCAAAAAATAAAAATGCAAGAAGGATTGCACACTTTTTGTTTGACGGACATGGGACACGGCACGGACCCTTTCCCCTTTCAATAAAACAATCTAAACTCGCTGCAACAGAACTACGGTAGGTACCTCCTACATACTCACAAGATAGAGCTGGAATTATCTCATAAAATAACTCTACAATATCAACTGAAATTGAGTTTTTCTAAAGAAACAAGTACCACCACTCACAGGAAAATGAATAAGCCAAGCAGCGATGCACTGCATCTGAAACTGCATCCTCTAAAAGGATAAGGACCTTGCAGAGCTCCGATAATTCTACCGCGATCACAAGATCTCATGATCCAGCACTATTGAATTCTCGCCTTAAGATGGTTCTGTCCAACAATGTAGAGCTGATGCCTCTAGCGCAAATTGCTGCATTATACGAAGAACCATCAGCGTTGGATACAATGTCTGATGATGCACTATTGCCCATAGCCCAAATTGCTGCAATGCATCTGAAACGTTTTTACTACCACTAGCGGTAATTTATTGTAGCGGTGCAAGTCAAACCCAATGGTCATTTTAAATATTTTTGCT
>JALLAR010000703.1:0-13353 GCA_036939335.1 Conticribra guillardii
TATTATGCCTGCATTCATGAACAATAACTGGGGAGCATCTAGACACAGTGGATAGTAGCTGATTGAGTCTTTAGTTTACACCATGCTAGCCTAGTAAATGTTTGCTTACAATGGATTCCCACACTGGATAGACTAGTTGAAAGGCAGCAAAATGATCTCTTTCTTTTTGCATCACATTGAAAAATAGCAACATGATAGATGATGCATTGTCATTGTTTATCAGTAGACTCTGCTTCAAACTTGGAACTTTTCTAGAAGAATCACAAGCTGTCACATGAGTACTTATTCATCTTGTCGGTTGCCCATCTCTCATCATTTCATTCTTGGTCTCTCTGTAAAGAGAAAATTGCATTCACACCATGCGCCATGAGCACGAGCATGAGACTTTCCTCTTTCATCAGTAGCTTGCAGATTGTCAACAAAAACGGCAATGATAAAGATGAAATAGTGGTAAGTCGTTACCACATGCAGCACTCCCAGCTTTATAATGTTGAGCACCTTTTCTAGCATCAGAGCTTCTCGTTTCCATTTGATGATGCAATTTCTGGTTTTGTTCGCTGATTGTTGGGTGTTAAAGTAAAATATGCTGAATGCACAGAGAGCCACACCACTTGTTTAATGAACATTCAATCACTAATATTGTAATTGTATTATTTCTGAATTATCTTTCAGAATTACAAGTGCTAATTGATTGACAAAATCCTATTCTTACTAATGAATATACAATATGACATCCCTGGATTTGAGCAATGTCGGTATTTGTTATTTGGTCAATGTGCTTTTACTAAGAGTGGCCGATGTTTCATTATCCACTTGACTTTGGTTATTGTCTAGTGTCTAGTGTATATTGTTCATAATAAAAACTTTGATCATGTTCATATTGGTTCACCTTAAGCAGGAGCTGTTATTTGTTGATGACCCTATTCATCATTCTGAGTCACTGTGCCCCTCGTTTTGTTTTTGCATTGTTGGTGCCTTAAAATCCATCCACTCCAGTGGTGCTCTATTGTTTGCATTATTGAGTTCTTTTGCTTTATTGGTGTTAGTGTTGATGGTATTGTTGTCGCTGCTATTGTTGTTGATTATGCTGAGGGTGGAGCTGTGACAAAATTCCATCTTGCCAATTGCAAAGCCTTATCATTATCGCAATGCTGGGACTGGGACTAGCTGGGGACTCTTTATACTCTAGTGTTACTTTGACCTTCTTTCTGGACTTGGTATCAACAAAAACATTGCCAAAGCATGGCAACTCCTGCCCGCTTGCTTCCTGGGAATCAGCCTACTCGACCTTGCATTGGAAACCACAAACGCCAGAATCCACTTGTTTTTGCAGCATTTCTCGACTGACAGCATTGTGAGCAGAACTCTCACAACTTCTCTGGAATTTCTGCAACTGGAAATTGGCACAAATAGGTGCCCATTGATGGAATCATACAAACAATTTGGTCCACTGTCCACTGGCCACGAGATCATGGCTCAAAGCCTTTTGGCAGGGACTGCAGCGCTTCCAGGTGAATCTTTGGATTAAACAGGATGACATCCCCCTGCCACATGAGAGAGATGCCCTCCTTCAGGATATGTTCATCAACACCGGGTACCAGGGTGCGGATCTTGGCCGCCTGAACAGAGTGAGAGTGCGGTTGGAAATTCTATTCTTGTCAGACATCACTACCACCAACGGCAGACAAATTGACCCAATGTACCTAGTCGATAGATGTCACACGGTATCAAGATCCACATATGAATGGCCAGAGGAACGTCCTACTGCCACCGATTTCCAGTTTTGGACAGCAGCATTACAGTGGATCACAGGCCCTGGTTACTATTTGCATGACAGCCTCGGCCCATGGATTGCCCCCTCACATAGAACATGGGATTGGATAGTTAACAAAGATACAATGGAAGTGATTCACCTGCGAGAGGACGGCAAGAATGAGTATTATGCACCATCTGGTGGACAGACACGACTTGGCAACGTGTACAGAAGGCACTCCATTTCGGATGCCGCTCTCCCAGAACACACACAGAACCATGCTCAATTGTCCAACTCCGTCCGGGCAACATCAGATTCCTCAACAGTGGTCCCGCACTCCTGCCTCCTGAGCCATCCTCCTCCTCATTTCGTGCCACGTTAAAGGCCCACGGTGGCGATTGGATGTGGGATAAACGCAAAGTGGACGACAATGACTTTGCCTGGATTGCTTCAGCCTTACAACACGGCACAGCAGTGGCGGTCACCGATGGTTCGTACAACCACTAAATGGCCCCAAACATCTCTGGGGCCGGATGGATCATCTACTGCTTCTGGACAGGGAAACAAGTTGTTGGTAATTTTTACGAGGTTTCCCCGTCCGCCGGGTCCTACCGTGGCGAGCTCCTTGGCCTCCTGGCCCTCCATGTATTTCTTCACACAGTGGAGAGTCACTACGACCTCAGCGCTTGCCCCACACACATATGGTGCGACAATCTGGGGGCTCTCATGGCTGTCAAGAAAAAGAGGAAACGGATCAGAACCGGCACATCTCAAGCCGACATTTTCCGAGCACTACGCGCCGTGCGTCGCAAAAGCAAAGCAACACACCAGTATTTCCATTTTCTGCTGGCACACCAGGATGACGTGATGGCATGGGACTGTCTATCTCTCCAAGCCCAACTGAATTGCATATGCAACACCCACGCCAAGGCTGCAGTTTGCTGGGGCACCCTTGTGCTTCCTCGGACTGGGCGGCAAACTCTCCCATTTGAGGTCGCAGCAGTGTTTGTCGGCGGTGTAAAACAAACCTCGGACGTCAGCTCAGATTTGCGCTTCCAGATCCAGATGGGCCGCGTACGGGCACGGGAATGGTACCATCAACACAAGATATTCCACCCGACGGTGTTCGACCTGGTTGATTGGCCTAGTCTACACCTCATGCTTGACTCCAAACCTCAAATGTACCAAGTCTGGCTCACGAAACAGGCCTCCAACTTTTGCGCCACGGGCAAACAACTCCACCGCATCAACGCGCGAGCGTGCTCCCACTGCCCCAACTGTGACATGCCAGAGGAATGCGCACGGCACCTTCTCATCTGCCCGAACGATGGACGCACTCAACTGCTGCATGACAACGTGAACAATCTCCAACAGTGGATGCAGAATAACCACACACACCCAGAGCTGGTACGTTGGATTCCACAGTATATTTGAGGCAAAGGTGCAATAGAATTTGCCGATCTTGGTTGCCTTACCCCTTCCATGAGAGAACTCGGACGAGCACAAGACGCAATCGGATGGAGGCATTTCCTTGAGGGAAAGATTTCAAAGCATTTTCTGGAAATGCAATCCCTGCATCTCCTCTCGACTGACATGCGTACCACCCCTCGCACATGGATTCGACACTTCCTCTCTAAACTCGTCGACATCTCTCACTCCCAGTGGAAATACCGAAACTATACAAAACATCACCGGCACAATGGCACCCTGCAACTTCAAGCACGGGAAGACGTCCTCCAAGAGATTAACCATCAACTCAGTCTCCCTCCCGGGGAAATACCGGAATCTAGCCAGTACTTGCTCGAATTTGACCAATCTGGAACTCCAGAGACTAGATCATTTGAAGACCAGCAATACTGGCTCTACGCCATCCAAGCGGCGCGAGCCGCCGGAACGAGACTCCTCCGACAACGCCGCCGAGACCCGCCATCAACCGACCCTACTGCTGCCAAACCCCCAGCTCAACCGCAACGCGTCACAACCTCCGGCCACTTCCCTCCTATCCCACTTAACACGCCACCCGATTTTCACACGGATCAACCTCCATATGACAGACACACACACCCAGACTAAATGGTTTTGCCCTGCTACCATATGTCGACGGCTGCATCTCAGCCGGTGTCCTGGCCTCGTGCCAATGGGAGGATTCCTCCGCGGTCTTAACTCACCGCCTCTCTGTATAGCCGCTCTATATGGACGATTCTAAAGACCTTCAGTGTCTAAGTAGGTAGTTCTAATTCCTATTTAATTTCTTAAGTTATTATTATTATACTCTAGTTGCAATGATCTAGATTGATGTGGCAGTATCCAAGCTTCGAAGAAGTTTGAGCTTCCTTAAAAAACAGCTCACTAGCAAAAGTTATGTGAAAGGTTTGTGTGTCTGTCTGCCTGTGTGTGTGTCCAGTGAAAAGAAAACAAAAAACATACCAACTGTTTTCACCTGTTTTCTTGAGAAAAGGTTTGTGCTCCCGACTTAAAACTGACGGTATTGAATAGAAACTTGGAGCTGCTACCCTCTAGTGGCGTAGAGGTATAGTTGTTGCCTCGCGAAGACGTGGTCTGTAGTTCAAACCCTGCACGCAAGCGTGGGTAGTACCCGGTATATATTCACCTGTACTACAGCTATCACTCATCTTTTGCGACACCTGCGAGCATACATGGGTACGGCATAGACGTGGAGGTAGTTACCCCGTACAACTCATACTATAACTCTACGCTACGCCAAGGCATAATATATGGTCCCTACGTATGACGAATACCTTGTGTCAAATTAGTAGCGCGGGCATGCCTGACAATTGTCTATATTGCCCAGGTACCGCACGAGCTCACTATCCTGCTAGGTACCATTGCCACGTACTTAGTAAACATGCGACCCGCCAAAAATGTATAAGCCTACCGTGATGTCCTAACGGACTGAGCTTGGGGGCTTAGCCGATAGGTTTCCCTATGGGAGCGGACGTACGTCACTACTCCCCTACGAACCCTTGCCTCATACCAACCCATGTCATCAGTCCGTCCTTCCCCCCAAAAGGGGAGCTGGTGGATGTGGGGAGGCGTGGGGCGAGCGTGGATTGTGGGGCTGAGTGGGGTTCCAGAGTGACGTCTCTGTACGAGTGGGTAGTAGCTTTGCGATTGGTATCGCGTCATTACGCGAACCCCACCATGACTGGAGCGCGAGACACACACGCACACACTTGGAGCTGCTGCAGCTAATTTCAATATGCTACTGTTTTGAGAGATTGTTTCAATCAACAAGAACAGCTACATAATGAGAGAATGAGAATTATTTACTGTTACTACTGGTGGAGACTCTAGCAATGATGCATAAATACATTGTACAGCGCCATGCGAGTCTTGTGCAAGTTCTCTTGAGAGCACGTGAGGTTTTGGTCTTTCTTGGGGATGTGGAAACATGTTTTGCAGTTTGATGTCACGCCAAAAACATTGTGAAATACATTATTACGAGTAGTTACGGAAAGGGGAACAAGGTATTGCAAGGTCTCTTTTATTCTTGGGTTGGCATCCAATGCGTTTTTATTGTGATGGTTGCCAGATTGTTTCTTTTCTGGGTGGGACCAAGAGATTACATCAAATGTTTTGACGAGTTATCAACAGGATTAGCCTATAACGGTTGCTGTTCATCTATCAGACTTCAAACCCTTGTGTGTTTGATTTCAAGGTAAAACCATCTATTGCTGAAAATTTGAGTACTACTGACCTCGGTGGTCATCTACTGCAGCCGGGGTAGCAATGATTTCAATATTAACTCGACCTAACCATAGCGTTTTAGTTTACAAAAAAAACGAAAATACAACAAGTATAGGTTGAAAAATGGTAGAAATAATCACATCCATTGGTAATACCAATCATGCTTGACATCTCAACCGGAAAAATAGGTTGTTTTGCTGAACAGCACACATCATATTCATGGATTAAACTGTTCTTCGTTTGTTGTCTGTCCCACTAAACCACCTGAAACTGGCGGTCTATTATCATCCTGCGACGAAGACCTGCTCAATTTGCGGGGCCTTCTGGCGGCTTCTTCCTCGTCTATTTCATCTAGGCTCATTGTTTTTGATGATGAAGGTCGCGTCGAGAGAAGTTTTCGCATAAGATGTAAAGGACGGTGTATTCGTTTTGCAAGAGTGTGGACGTAGGAACTTCTTGTTACAGAAAGTGCCTGCGGTAAAATGAATGCAATGATGCCGCTTGTGTTGGTGAGACAAATGAAGGTCACAGAGTTTGTCAACAATGAATGCATCACGCCAACAAACCACCTGCTGCAAGTCATCAGACTGAACAATGATTTGAGAATCATGATTTTCCACTTCATCCCCAAGTTCTTGCAGGCGTTGCTCCCTTGCACTGACACAAAATGGATGATGCAATCAATGACCCACACCGCTCTAACCGCAAGATCCTTTAGCAAGAGATCCGCAAGAGTGTCTGCCAACCCAATGTTTTCCAATTTCACATTAGCACCCGCAAACGATCATAAAGAATTAATGGTATTTTTGAGTCAGATGGTACATAGTTGCATATAAAATGGTGGCTGAGATTGACTCTGGCAGGGATAAAAAAAGAGTGCATCAAATCAGAAAATGAAATGAATTTGAATCCATTAATTTGGGAGGATTGCGCGCGCAGCACTCATAAACCTCAGAGAGAGGCAAATTTACATCTCGCTAATGATCCAAGAGCAGGCAGTTGATAAATGGGCAATGTTCAAAAATTTAGTGGCGATGAAATTGATTTATAAACTGCACTGGGTTTAATATAATATGTTTCGTCTAGGGAGGTTGCTTACTCACCTTCCATCATATTCCTTGGAGATTGCACTTACTTACTTTTACAAATACAGAGCCCATCTTGTCGTGCGCACAATCAATAATTATAGTATGACAAATAAACTTTGAATAAACCTTGACCTACCGCTACCACATATTCGTATGCACCTATCTGATACAAAGTCGTCAAAAAAGATGATTTATACTTACTCTTCAAAGCAAAATGCAAACGATGTCCAAGAAAATTCATCTCTATCGAGTGGTAGACTCCAGGTCACTCTTACTCTGACTTGCCCAAAGAGTTTATGAATTTTCTAATATGTATTGATAGAGTGACTTGAGACAAAGACTCATTAAATCCATCCGCATCCCTCCCCCCCAGGAATGCAATGTGCCAAGTAGTCACTCTTCCCCTTTGCCATTCCTTGTTATCTTTGGCACAAAGCAAACACACCATGGATCACCCATTGTCCTTCTATCCCCAATGAAGTAATGAATGCACTCCATCCATGCTTTCCATCCGTCCATCCGTGTTTCCCATTCATTCATTCATCCATCCATTCCCAATCCCAATCCCAATAAACCAAACTAACCTATCCACACAAACAGATGCACACCGACACACACATGTCTAATACCCCCCACGTCCCATACCCGGCGGCGGCATTCCCCTCCCCATCATTCCCGGAGGAGGAAGTCCCCCCGGCGGAGGAACCGCCATACCTCCCACTCCATGAACGGGCGCCGCTCCCAAACCCATGGGTGCTCCCATTCCTGCCCCTGCGGTGGGTGGGGCGGTGGGTACTCCTCTTCCTGCTCCCTTGGCCATGCCCTGTGATGTGGAAATATGCAAGAGTAGTATGGGTTAGAGAATGACATATAAAAAATCAAATACACTACAACATACAATGTGTTACAAGGAAATAATCAACAGTGCATCCATGCATACATCCATATATCCATCACGACACGACAAATCACGTCACTCACTGGTCCACCAGCATTGACCCTTCCCGCGTTGGCACTCGGAGGAGGAGGCCCCTCCACGGCAATACTAACGACGTTCTCCCCCCTCAAAATAATCAATCCCAAGGAACGTTTCTCCTGTCGTTCTTCCACGACTGCGGAACGTCCTGCGTTTTTGGATCGAAGGGTGCGGAATTCTTCCGTGTCCACCTGTGTGTTTGTGTTTTTAAATTTGGGTGTGTGCGTTTTGTTTGTTTGTTCGGTTGGTTGTTTGGTTGGTTGTGTATGTGTGTATGTAATAATAATGTTGCGGTGGGAAGAGAAAAGGGGAAAAGTTTGGTGAGAGCGAGGGTGGGTGATGACGAAAAGAATTGGACAATATAATATTTCTCTATATTGAAGGGAAAAAAGGCTTGATCCGACAACAAAAGTGATGGCAACTCTGAGTGCAATCTGCCGACAAGATGTTCAATTTTGACGCAATGACTAGTGACTATGCATCTCCAATATGGCAACATAATTATCAAATTCATGACGAAATGTAAATCATTTGTCCGACTTGATCTCATTGACGCGTAAACTAGATATCCCATCATTCAATCCAACAATCAACCAATTCAACAACCAATCAGCCTCCAATTAGTATTTTTCTCTTTGAGTGAGGCCATCGCCGACTGTGACAATATTTACAATAACAATAACAAGACGATAAATAGATACTATAATAATATTGTAGTACTCACCAGAACCAAATTCAAATGTTTATCAAAGGCCAAAAACGTGCCAATAATCGTCCGTCCATCCGTCAGAGAGACGCGGAGACGATGCTCCACGTATCGCAACAGTTTCGATCCTTTGCCGCTCGGCTGTCATGAGCGAAGCGAGTGAAATAATGGTTGAGTTGAGGTATTGTACGTGAGTGTGTGAGTGAGTGCGTGTGATAGAGGAACGATTAGATATTACCATTTGCAGCATGGCCATGGCACGCAATCACGCACATCATCAAGGGGAATTAATCATACTGTGGAACTCACCATTTTGAAATAGATTCAAGATTGATTGGGATTGACTGAGAGGATGGAGGCTGGACGGACCCTAACTTGCAGATTGATATTATTATGATGATGAGCGGACGAGGGTGGCGATGAGCGGATGTCAGCTGGGGATATTGCAATGGCGGCGGCGGCGGCTATTTTTGTTTTTAATAAGAGCCTCTTTTTTTGGCAGCGCGCGAAACTCAAAACGGGGAGACGGACGTACGATAAAGAGAGTCATCAACAATCACGAATCGAAAAGCACGAGTCAATCGATAAAATAAATACTTCCTTCATTTAGAAATAAAATGTTTGAAAAACATGGAAAAACTTGCGCAACAGCGAATTCTGAGCTCTTTGAGAAAAATCTGAAAAATGAATGACGCAACCACAACAACCGAGAATGAACCATCTATCTCATCACACTTTGGACAAAGGGTGTGCTATCTCATCATGGGCAACCTCAACTGCACCAACAACGACACTACTACTATTGACAAGAAGACTCCAAATAATGTGAGCCACGTCCCATCATCGTCGTCGTCGTCAACTAGTGAGGGCGCGAAGAATAATGATAATAATGCATTGCCATCGTCATCGTCCTCTCGATTGACGTCAAATTTAAATTCAAATTCAAATCCACCGTCGACTTCAAATGTCCAAAATAATGACGACGACAACGACAAGATCAATGACGAGGTGATGGAATCCACAAAAAGCATTCCCAGCTCCATCAAAGGAGATGATTTTTGCATACCCATCAAAATCTACAAACCCATTATTGGCAGTAAGAAGAAGAAGAAAGCGCGAGCCGTAATCTTTTTCATCCACGGAGGAATCTTTTCACAAGGAGATCGAAATTCCCATCCCACAATTGCACATAATTTGGTATCCTCTCTCAATGTGATTGTGGTGACTGCCTCGTTTCGCAATGGAGAGGAGGCTCCGTTTCATACCAATGTAACGATGACCGATTTGATGGATGTAAGTGACTTTTGTCGAGAGGAATTTTGTAGTAAGGAGAATGATGATGATGTTCCTTTTGGGTTGGTTGGTTCGAGCAGTGTGAGTGATTAGTGTGTCATTGATTGTATTCGGCTCTACTTTGTCATTAAAGATATTCACTTCTCATTATGTGGCATTCATAATTATGTTATCGGCAATGACTTTTTGATGAATTATCGACGTGAAATGATTCATCGGCTTTCGTGCAACAACAAAAACAATGTTAACAACAATATGCACAAAATATCAACCACGCGAACCGCGCACAATCACAATACCACGCACCGCCATCACAGGGAGGATTCTTCGCCCTCACCCTCTCCCAACAACAAAATCAAAGTGACCGCATCCAATTCTGCATACCCATCTGCCCCGTAGCCAACCCCTACAAACGCGCCGCCTACCTTCGCTCCTCCATCACCAACGATATCGCCGTCCTCAACGAATACACATCCGACCCACACGATCCCATCAAATCCAAATTTATTCTAGAAAAACAATTATCATTTTGGAAAGATGACACTTGCATGATACAAGCGGGAGAGGCATTGAAAGAGAATGTAAATAATGTGCCCACGTTGCTTATACTAGGGAGTCGGGATAAGAATGTGCCGTTGGATGTGACGAAGGATGTACAGTCTTGGGCAACGAGGACGGTGGTGATTGGTGGGAGGGGGCATGAGTTGTGTGATAAGATTGATGATTTGGTGGGTGGGTATCAGTGTTATTTACCGGATATTGAACGATTTTTGGAGCACTGTTTATGATGCATGAATTCATGAATGAAAAAATAATGAAGGTGTAGATACTAGATACTATGTTATGTAGATAGCATTATGCATTGTGGATACATACACTAGTATATCTCTTTGTTCAATTTGATGGTTTTTTGTGGCATCAAATGAATGTTTACGTGATATTGCTTAATAATAAATTGTTCAAAAAAGTAAGGAATACAGCAATAAGTCTGTGCTCTGCTCTCTTTCATTAATAGCTTGAAATTATCTTTAAAAATGTGTTGAATCAGGAAATAGAATTCTATGATATATGTAAACTCAAATTCTAGTTGCTTGTTTTTTTGCATATTGAGAAAGATAATGGTTGGCGATTGATCTTTATTTTGAATTATTTAAAAAAGCACGATATAATTTTCATTACTTAAAAAGAAAATAAGAAATAATGGCCCATACACTGTAACAATACCTCTAGAGTATGAGATGCAGACTGTCAGTCAACAATTATTCCTTGTAGTGACCAGATGCTCTGGCTTGATACCAAAGATGCTTTCTTTACTTTCAATTTTACTAAAGTTTCCAAAACAATCTGTTTCTGGGATTCCAGGGATATATCCCAACACGGATGGGATATATCCCAAAAATAATGATTAGTACTGATTCCTAAGTTATTATAATGATTTGAAGCCATTAAAAAAAAATTCCAAAGTTTAAATTTAATTCTTTGGACTAAGAATTCATTTTTTTGAAAATTGGTGATGTAGAATATGCATAGGAATTAGTAATAATTATTATTTTTGGGATATATCCCTGGAATCCCTGAAAATAGATTGTTTTGGAAATTGTAGTATGCGGATCTTGTTCATTTAATGTGATCCTTGTGGCAATATGATTTGCAAGTGGCAAATCCTCCTTAATAATATTTAATAAACATGAATATCCTACAGGTGGTTTTATTACAGAGGACAGAGGTAAATGAAAAGTGAAGGAGAAGAAAGTTTAAAAAAACTTTTGAAATGCACTTATAATGACTAAAAGTGGAAAGATATTAACCAAAAAATGCTATTTACCAACAACTCTACTTTTTCTGACGCAAGATTGTGACACCGTGGCCAGTATGCCACCGGCTCTACCCCACCACCACTTGGCCGACCAATACTACCAATATGCTTGAAAAAGCATGTGATTGATTGGGTGATGTCGCAGAGCCAAACTGGTGAGTGATGACCATGGCCTCAACCCCCCCCCCTGGTGCTATGATGCCACTATTGACATGACCTTGGGTGAGATTGTCAGTTGTGCTGATGCTGGCACCAACCCTACGTTGGAACCAGTTTTGACAAGGAAAAAGAGCCACCCTTTGACCAAGTTGGCCAACAACACGCCGTCATGGTCATGGCTATCCCCAATGTATGTTGATGTTGACCCCAAGAATCCCCAAAATACCACAAGACTACAATACCATGATAATGGCCACAAGTTGATTTTCAAGTTTGGCCGTAGTGCAGTGGCTGACCCTCAGGACATGCGATGAAGTGATATGGTGGACAACATTGGTGCGAATCAGCAAATGCTGTTGTTCCATAAATGGGAGAATGAGGGTCATAGCCCTCCAGCCACGTTAATGGCTAGCATGATGGTGTCTATGTACAAGGTGCGAGCCCAACACTTTTGAAGCTGTGGCCTTGTGATCAAGCTTTTTGACAGGGCTCACCCAAGCAACATGGATGGTGCACACTGACAATGAAGTGGTTTGCATCTCCTGTTCCTGCATACATGATGAGCACGTCATGGCCATAAGCCCAATCCCACCCACTAGATGGAGAGACAATTGCACACCACCACCCAATGGGAAGCCGTGTGGGCTAAGTGATCAGGGAACCTCCTCCAAGACAACACACTGAGGGGGGGCGAGATGCACATGATGTACAGGAGGGAATGAATTGTGTCACAATGGGCGGAAGCAAGGCAGATAAAATGCATGCTACAAAATGTATGGTGAATACAGTAATAGGGTATAATGATGCAACAATGAATAGTACCTTATGCGATTAAATTCTCCCGGGACGAGTGCAATGACATTACTTGCTGTGGATGTTCTAAACTAATGTACTATAAAATGTTAAGTTACAATATTTACCAACAACTCTAGAGTAGGTATACTGAAAAGCTGGTTTCATTGTTGACCATCCTAATGACATCTAGTGCAGTTTTCACAACTTAATTAGCATAGGTATCAACTAATGCGGATACACTAGCACTCTTGGCATTGCCATTTTGATCAAGAATACAAGTGGACTGACAAGATAAAGAGGAAAGCATCAAATTGTAAACTGTTGAGAAACCGTTTATTGTTTATTAAACCAAATGATATAAAACATCATCATCTTCTTCTTTTCTTTTCTCTTTGTGTTCTTTCCATCAAGTGAGTCGATGGGCCCAACGTCGTAATACTTTGTTTAATGGGCATGAGCTTTCGGCAGCAACATAACAATCAACTCTTGCTTCTTGGCGGTTAACGTGGCAATTTTCAGCTGGTGGTGGTTCTAAGTCATCGGGAGGTGGAGGAGAGAGTCCATATAGCACGGTAAGTGAAATTCTTTGTTAATTTATTGATTTTAACTTTTCCTGGCTCCCACTGTTCAGTGGACGTCTCCTCCCCACACCGTCAAGCTTGGCTTTTGCTTCTTGCGCTCGGCGACTGGCTTCCAAGTCTTGGGGCGACTGGCAGCATTCTTGGAGCTTGCAATGAGGACACGATTGGTGGGTGAACGTCGTCTTCTTGTCGGGTTGCTTGTTGTTTGACATGGTCTCAAGAGACTTGTTGAACATTTCCATCATCTTTTCCATTTGCGCATTGGTGTTTGTTGTGACCGCATTAACAAATTCTGCCATTGCCATTGCATTGATTTCGGCTTCCATCGGGATATCGTGTCCCATGACATTGTTTGCGATGCCACGACCCATTGCTTTTGCCGTTTTCAAACCCCCTTTTGGCGCTTTGCAAATTCTTTTTGGATGAATACACGAAATACAGTGGATGGGTTTTGTTTAGGGTGCCGCACGGAAGCGCG
>JALLAR010000704.1:0-13335 GCA_036939335.1 Conticribra guillardii
AACGGACAGACGGTTTGACTCGACTGAGCTGGAAAGAGAGCCCCGCTCTCTTAAGAAGGACGAATTATTATTTTGAGAACTGTCTACGATATGGTATCGTAGTATGGTACTGTCTCTGTCTCTTCAGTAAAAAAAAAATACATTCGGCGGAAGTTGCAAGAGCGGCAACGAAACATCATCGTTTCTTCAGGTGCGTTCACGGAGGCAATGGCCACCTGCAGGCTGGCATTTTATACCTATTGGTTGATCTTTAGTGGTTTAGAGCGTTCTAGCTCTGGGGTATCTGTTGAGATATTGTAATGTCTTGCCGGCGCAGGTTTCTTGGGCTGATATTCTCTCCGTTGACCGTGTGGGTGCGATGTCAAAACCCAGAGCCTTAATTGTTCAATTGGAGTTCGAATTGGAAGAGGCGGTGCGAAACGTTGGTCGCGCAAGGGTTCTCCGTTATAATATTCAACGAACTGGGTGATTCACCAATCCGATCACGCGCAATGCCAGCTGCTGGCTGGCGCGGACGTTTGAGGCATCAAATATTGAAAGTTGAAACCAAGATTAACTATGAAGCCAAATAAGTCGACGTGTCTGCTCGCTCTCTGGGGTCGGATTGAAAAGTGTTTTGTTTGGCAGCGAATGATGTTGACCGTTCCAAACTTTGAATCATCCAGCTTTGTTTGACTTTGTTCATAATTAATTCAGTTGCTTATTGTTGCACTGCCATCTTGCTGTTCGTATTTATTTCTCAGGTAATCAATCGGTAATAAGTAATCAAAACCCAGTGCGTAGCAATGTGCCTTCCATGCTGCATTTGCGTGTCGACTTCAGAAGTTGTGGTTGTTGAAAGGCTCGGTAAATTTGATCGATTCATCAACCCCGGGCTTGGCATCATTTGCTGCCCCTGCGAGCAACATGCTGGGTCTGTATCGGTGAGTAAAATTGTACGATGATTATGGAGGCACATTTTTTTCTGGATGAACTTTCCCATTCTCATACTTTTTTGTTCGTATTCGTATTGCAGTTCAGGGTCCAGCAGCTTGATGTCAGGGTCGAAACCAAGACAAAAGACAATGTATTTTTGACAACTGTTGTCAGTGTTCAGTATCAAGTGATCCGAGAAAATGTCTATCAGGCCTTTTACTCCCTCACAAACCCTGCTCAACAAATCACAGCTCATGTTTATGATGTCATGAGGTCACAGCTTCCCACGTTAGAGCTGGATGAAGTGTTTGAGGCAAAAGAAGATCTAGCCTTGGCGGTTAAAAACGCGCTAATGGAAACAATGTCGTCCTACGGATATCAAATCCTCCAGGCGCTCATCACCGACATTGACCCCGATCGCCGTGTTAAGGAAGCAATGAATGAAATCAATTCTGCCAAAAGGCTAAAGTTTGCCGTTGCTGAAAAGGCGGAAGGGCAGAAGATTCTACAGATCAAGAGTGCAGAAGCTGAGGCGGAAGCCAAGTACTTGAGCGGTGTTGGTGTCGCCAAGCAGCGAAAAGCCATTGTGGAGTAAGTGAATATTTTTTTCATCCCCCCCTATAGCAACTTATCTTCGTTTATTGTTGGCATATTCTAACTCTTGGTGTCTACTTTTGAATGAACAAACAGCGGATTGCGTACTTCAATTGTGGATTTCAGTGATGGAGTAAAAGGTGCCTCGAGCAAAGACGTGATGGATTTGCTTTTACTCACGCAATATTTTGATTGCATCAGGGATGTCGGAAGTGCTAATCATTGCAAGGTGCGATGAAACATACTTACTTTCCTGTTTAATGTTTTATCATACTATCCAATGACTCAATTTAACCTTCTCAATAAATCTCTTCATCGTTTCTTGCGCTCATCAACATGGGTATTTTATCATTGTCAATAATCTCCCCAAAAAGACAACATTTGTTCCTAGTGGGAATACTGGTGCTGGCATGAGGGATTCCCTTCTGGTGGCAGATGCGGCAAAACTGAGTTGAGTGTAGGAGAATTATTGTGGGAAGCGGCACTTGATGGAGAACCTCAGCATTATTCACATGGGGAATGGTCCTGCCAAGCCATGAATGCGTTCCGTCATTTTCGCGACTGTTCTCTTTTATGATGCATAATTTAGTTTGGTCGTGTCCTAGAAGGAAATAATGTGTTTGATATGCTGTGTATGTGATGTTTAGTGATAAATGTAAAAAGTACTCCCCCGTGTATTTTTTTGGTATTGAAAAGGTTAACTTTTTTCAACTTCGTCCTTTCGAAGAACACATGAGGGAAAGAACATGAACATACTCACTACATATTTCCTAAAACATGGCCAGATAGTAGACAATGTAGTAGTGATACTTTATTTTGGTAAGTAAGCTAATAACCATCACATAAATCGATGCCTCTCCTGATATCTCTATCATCAACAAGCCTGTAGGAAGAATTTGTTCTCCTTTTTGTGATGGAACTAGTATTACTGATTTGGGCCCTTTTTGCATAATATAATATAATTAGTATTGCATTGGTGCTTACTCTCAATAAGGTTTATTAGGTAGTATCTAGCTAGCACTGTCTTGAAAGCTTGATTCGCCTGTTTAAACCAACCACAAACCACCTATGAAGGCAATGCCAAAACTGCCACCCCTGGTTTGGTCCATGTAGTTTAAAAATATACTCATTTTGGGTCATTTCTTCCTTTAGACTGAGAAATTCATTTTAGTCTAGCTTAAACGTTCGTCAGCAGTCCTGCTTTGTTACTTTACAAAGCAAGTGTTGCTTGCTTCACAAATAGGGTTAATTATTGTTGATAATAACAGCCAGTTGATACGCATTACACCCATCTTCGTTAAAACAGTTATGCCAAGAAGACAAGCCACAATTTCTCACAATCACATATATTTTGTCTTAAACAGCAGGCCGTCAATGATTATACGAAAAAAGTTACTTTTAGTAAGATAGATATGATGTTTGTTTACTATCTTGTTATTACAATTCAATGCCAAAAATAGACCCACACCATTTTTGCACTGCAAAATTTGTCATCTCTGTATGCATGAGAAGAGGTGGTTGCTAAAAATGTGAGTCCTTTGATTTGGATCAGATTGTACATTGTGTTATTCTTTTATGAGGGAACAGGGAAACTGCAATGCAATCATAGACAGTACTAGACACCACAAATTAATTCAAGACGTTTTTATCACAAAATTTTGTGCATAGTAGATCGTAACATGAGCAGTATCTACTAGATATTATTACATCACTCAGATGGACTGAGTCGAACAGGAGAGATTTCACTATGAATCCATTTCAAGATCTCGGTGATTCTTCTTGTTTTAGTATCAGTGGGGAAGAAGTAGATTTCAAAGCTTTATAAATTGGAACCTTATCATAATCAAAAAGAAAGATCGTAATCAAAAAGAAATAAAATCATTGTTTTTCGCTGTTTCTTTCCTTTTATTATTATTTCTAATCAGGTAAGAAGTACAGCTATTCTAAACAGGAAGTAATTCTCATATGGAATGATTCCCATTTAATCATATGGGTTTGCTGCATGTTACCCACAGATGTATGTCGTTCTTCTCTCGAATCTTAAGGAGATACGTTACGGTGTTCTCCACCAAAGGCTGTATATTGATTGTGTGCTTTTAAAAAATGAGATTCGTGCCATGATGTTCAATTTCCTCGCAACTAATGCAGGTACTCTCTCCCTACAAGAGGAAGGGAGGGGCAAAGATTGAACCCTAACGAGGGCAACTGTAAATTTAGAAGTAGGGGAAGCCCTTGTCGTAAAGAACAGACTGAGTGACAACACCGGCAAAGGCAAGCATGGCAGCTCTGCAGTGGGTGACCTCCTTGAGCTTCATGTTTTCGATATCCTTCTCACTGCCCTTGAGGAATCCCTTTCCAAATCCGAAGTCACCTGGTGCGCGTCCAGATCCTTGAAGCATCTGGGAAACTCCGATCCATCCGACCATTTCGAAAAGGGCAATCCAAATGAACATATTTCCCAATGATCCGAAGGCAACAGCGGGGTCATGGGCTGTGGCGGAGGTTACTCCCTGCATGGATGCATCGAGAGGGTAGATACGGGCACCGAGGTCGACGGCGACGTATCCGAGCCAAGCGAGTTGACAGATGCGGCCGTGCTTGAGCTCGGACTCAACAAGGTAGTCGGTGGGGAAGTAGTTGGAGATACCGAGGGGGTCAAATCCATTGGCTCCAACGTATCCATCAAGGTTGGAGGGGTTGGGAAGCCAGGGGAGGGCCTTGGATTTCTCAGCGGCGAGGCTGGTGGCGACACGGCCTGCATATTGACATGAACATATCAGAGAGAGGCAATTGGTTAGAGACAGTAAGATGAAAGGGAGCAGATGGACCTAAAACCGGGCTACAACAAAACAACAAATTAAAACCAGTCCACGTAATACAAATCGGGTAGGCTTACCATTGGATACCGGGGCGAAGGCGGTGGCAGAGCCAGCAAGGGCAGCGAGAACGGCAAGCTTCATCATGGTGGAGGTGTATTGTGTCCTTCAAGAGATTGCTGGACCAAAAGACCGCTCTCGCAAGAGATATTGCGTGCACGAACTCTTTGTTAGTAATAACTTCTCCAAATGAATTTCACAACAATGTAAAACATGTAATTATCCGTCAACGAAGCTGAAATAATAGTGAAACAAGCTCGCAATCACTATCACCATAAAAAGTTCGAAGAGGGGTCGATCCAACACAAGCAAACGTCACAGCTTCGTCTGTCCATCAACTCCTAACAAATCTTCTAACTTCAATTGAAGTGAGGGGACCGGGAAGATCGAGAATATATAACAGGTATTTGCGAGAGTGAATATTTTCTTCCTCTTCCATGAATTATTTATTATCATTTAGCCGCAGTAAACGAGCGATCCAATAATTAGAGCATATTCCCGGAACGCGATGCCAACGTATGTACAATAGTACTATCGGTTTCATCCAACACAACAATTCTTGTTCTTACAAACCAACCATTCAACTTTCCACCATGATGAAGCTCGCCGTCCTCGCTGCCCTTGCTGGCTCTGCCTCCGCTTTTGCCCCCGCCTCAACGGGAGCTCGTGCCGTCACCTCTTTGGCCGAGAAGTCTGTCTCTCTTCCCTTCCTTGAGGCCCCACCAAACACCGCCGGATACGTCGGAGATGTTGGATTCGACCCCTTCCGTTTCTCCGACTTCGTGCCTGTTGACTTCCTCCGCGAGGCTGAACTCAAGCACGGCCGTATCTGTATGATGGCATGGCTTGGATTTGTTTCCGTTGACATGGGCATGCGCGTTCTCCCCATCCCTGAGGGACTTGAGGGTTTGACTGCTGTCTCTGCCCACGATGCCGCTGTTGAGCAAGGAGGACTTTCCCAAATGCTCCTCTGGTTCAGTCTTGCGGAGGTCTTCGATCTTGTTGCCATCAATCAAATGTTGGAGGGATCTGGACGTGCTCCCGGTGACTTCGGATTGGATGGAGGCATGCTCAAGGGAAAATCTGAAGCACAAATCGAGGATATGAAGCTTAAGGAAATTACCCACTGCCGTCTTGCTATGATGGCCTTCTCTGGTGTTGTCACCCAAGCTGTCCTCACCCAAGGACCTTTCCCCTACGTGTAAATCTATGCACCGAAAGTACTGGCCTATCTGGCATTTTTTTCATCTGAAAATGCTTTTGATTTCGACTAGGACAGCTGTGTCGGAAATGCAAGGAGTGATCTCACTAATTGCGATTGTGTGGCATGGTATGCTTTGAGGATATTGTAGTCCATGTGACTTTGACCAGGTTACCTAGGATTCATAGAATGGAGGTAGTTTGTTGGTTTATCCTGTGACACTTTGCATATGAAATCAACTTGCATAGTAAGTCCACTGGATTGGAGTTTGGCGAGACATTAACACTGAAAAATGATGTCTTAGTCAGATTCTGAGCAGAATTTGATAAAATATATAATAAAAGAAATTATTCTGCTCAAATCAAAGAACCTTGAGGTGGCGAGAATTCATAGCACATTATTTATGTCAATCCTTTCTTGATTAAACGCATAGACGACTTACAATGTCATTCGGAGTGAAACCATCTTCATCTGCACACACTCAGCCTCTCTTTCCTTTCATGACTTCGCACCGAACACCGAAGGATACATCGGAGATGTTGAATTTGACCCCTCCCGCTTTTCTGACTTTGTCCCAGTGGACTTCCTCCGCATGCGCAAGGCCGAGGTCAAACACGGCCGTATCGCTATGATGGCGTGGCTTGGATGTGATGTCTCTGTCGAGTGTGGTCTACTAATCTACCCTCTTCCTGAGGGTTTGGAGGGACTGGCTGCTGCCACTGCCAACCATATGCTGCTGTTGAGTAGGAGGACTTTCCCAAATGCTCCTTTGTTCGTTGAAATTAATGACACAATTGCCATCACTCAAATGTTGGAGGGATCTGGACGTGCTCGTGATGACTTCGGGTTGGACCCGCTTAGTTCCCTATGGGGCAAATCGGAGGAGGAGATCGAGGATATGAAGCTTAAGGAACTCCTTTTCAGCTGTTGTTACCCAATCTGTCCTCGCCCAACGACCTTTCCCCTACATGTAAACGACTCTTCGTTTCGTATCGGGACAATTTCGAAATGAAGGTTGGCAATTATGCTCATTTTTCACAATTCAACTGGTCATTTTTAATTTTGGTTTGGCCATTCTGGTGATCTTAATTGGATAGGTAAGTCTGAATGGCTCAATGTAAAAGTTAGAAAGGTTTCTGATCCAGGAATTTGCCCACCAAACAACCAGTCCAAGCCCTGCAACGATATTGGTTGGGTTGTAGTTTGGTTAACTTAACTCCGTAGTATTTAAGCACTGTTAGAATGTTATATTATTTATTTAAAATATATTAAATATGTAAAAAAAGGGTTCATTCGACTTACTATAAATCTGCTCCATTTTTCTGCTTATTTTTAAACCTGACATGTGCAAGATATAATTTATGTGACGCATGCAAAAATGGATTGAATAAGAAATGTAAAATAAAAGCATTTCATCTACAAATGAGAGACGATTAATGTTATTTGAATGCTATTCCCATAGATGCAAATGTTTGAGTTTTTGAGTTGAGATGTCAATCCCAACAGTATCTGACGCGCACACATATTTATTCATTTGAAATTAACCACCAGCCCTACTGACACCTGTATTACCTCGAACAGGTACTATTCCAGGTTTCCTTTTCCTTGATGATGTCATTGAGGGTGACACTTTTGTGAAGGAGTCATCAGATACGTTCATTTTGCCAATACTATCGTTTTCGCGCTTGTTGCCCTCACCGTGTTTTTTCTTCTTTTTCTTCGGTCGGGTATTTGTTTTCTTTTCAGAGCCTTCTTCCGCTGTTTCCTCCGTGCCACATTCCTTCTTCGTTATTTCACTCCCTTGCTGCACATGTATATTGTTTGCCTGTTCCATTTGCAACTTTCGCTTCTGCTTTGCTTCCCTTTCCAACAGAGCCTTAACTAATTTCCTCATACGATCCTTTTGAATTTGCACCTCTTCCTCGTTCTTCTGTTGCAGCTGCTCAAGTTTCGTTTCGTATTCTAATTCATATTGCTGCTGTATCTTTTTGACTTCGGCTTGTATCATCGCCTTCTGCTTTCGGTCAATTTCATCTTGTGATTGCTTTTGTTCCGCCATTGCCTGTTCGTTTTGGTTTTGTTGTTCATCTTGCTGTTTGCGCAATTTCGCATATTTTTTACGATATTTTCTCTCGATTTTCTCTGTCAACGATTTAGTCAATTCTTCGCGAAATCTTTCTGTCAACTGTTCAGTGAGTTGTTCGGATAGTTTATCTGTCAGTTCTTGGGTTAGTTCTTCTTTCAAAAGTTGCTGCTGTTCATCAGATAGGGTGGAAGCTTCTTGTTGTTGAAGATAATCAGTCTGTGTAGATAGCGCCTCTTCTAAACTGTTCAATGCTGTGTTTCTTTCCTCTTCCATGCTTGCAGCATAGTCTGTAATGTTTGCTAATTGATTTTGCAACTTTTCAAATTTCACTTGCCACTCTTTTTCTACTGCTTCCAATGATGATTGAACTGCCGATTGGATGGCTTGATCCATTTGCTCCTCCAGCTCATTCAGACCCGCATCTGATCCGTCGTCGTTTTTCTGCGCGCTATGAATTAGGAGTTTAGAGTATTTAGCACGGACACTTGCCAGCTCTGATTTCAATTCATCAGCGCGACGTTCCCATGTCGTACTAAGTTCTTCATCCCCTTCATCTTGAACTCGCTCCTTGCGTTGCTTTCCAGCAAGCTCGGCAGCTTCCAACTTTAGACTCAACAATTGGACCTGCTGCTCATAGTCACTTATTTCTTTATGAGATTGCTTCAGCTGCTGTTCATATTGCTGCCCATCACCTAGTTGCTGCTCCTGTTCCGACTTCCAAAGAGTCAATTCTTTGAGTTCTAATTCTAAAAATTGCATCTGTTCAACTTGTTTTTCGTACTTTTGCATTTCAGCATCGAGTTGGTTTTGAAGTAGTTGTATTTCTATTTGTTGTTGCTGATACTCTTCGGGTTCCACCCCGGTAGAACTTTCGTCAACTGCCTCCGAATCTTTTGCAATTTGGCTATGACTGCTAGCCAATATTCCCAAAGTTTCCTTGCGTTGATCTTCCCAACGTTTTCGTAGCGTTGCACACGTGTTTTGGGACACATAAAGCTGGCGTTGTGATGTTTCCAATTCACTTTGTAAATGCTGAAGATACGCTTTTTGCGCAGCCTTGTGAGACTTTGGGGAGGAGAGGAATGGCAGACGGTGGGACTTTCGAGTGGGACTAGCAGTGTTGATTGGGTGCACAGTGCGAGGTTGGCGATTGCCGTTGCTGCTAGCGGCACAAGCCAAGTGGCAATAGTTTGCCAAAGAAAGGCAAGCAAGTACACATGGCAGCAGCTGCATTAATTGCAAGCACATCGTCTTGGTGGCAACGGCGCGCCTATGTCGTCTGGCGTATCTACAATTCCAGCCTGTCATCTTTAATTGTAATTGGATATGGGTGACTTTATAAGTTTGGGTGTATTGTAGTTAAGTGCGGTGATGTGATCAAAAAGTGCGATGGAGTCTTCGGCCTTTATTTGTGCTTTCGCTGCTCCTTCGATACTGCTCCTGCCCGCGATGATGGTGTTGCGTTATTCGATAGAATTACGATATGAGTGTTGTGGCAGCTGGTCGCATCTTCTGATTATTATTGTTTGTTTGATGGCTGGATGCTGGTTTGATGTTTGATGGGTTCGTTGTTCGTTTGATTTTTCAGGAAAGATCTCGGATCTCGCCTCGCTCAGTACTAACAAACCAAGCCATAGATACTCTACAAGATACAAACCGACCACACGCAGACAACAGACGAAAGACAATAGTACTATTATCTTGGTTGGAATAGTAAAAGAAGTGACTTGTAGCTTGTAGAGTGGTGGTCTTCTGAGAGTACAACATAGGTAACATGAATGTATGGTAGTAGTATTTCATCGAAAAAATAATAGCATGCAGGTGATGGGGTCAACATGATTTTTTGAGCTAATGCAAATCATTCGTGCAGATTCATGCTACACCAACTATTTATATCAATGAAAGATGACGCAGAGTGTGGTGAGGGGAGAGAAGAATAATTGATGAGGTAATAAATGAAATTACTAATATCAAAATGTGTTTCAAAAGTGCAATGTGACTGATGACTTGTGGTGATCTTTTGAGAAATATTTCATCGAAATAATAGCAAGTGATGAGGTCATTATGATGGAAGTATGAACTCAAGCAAATCTTTCATGCTACACCAGCTCTTTACCAATGAAAGATGCATCAGGGTTTTGTGAGGAGGGGAGAGAAGAATAATTGATGGACACAAAAATGATCTTCAATGTTAATATCCATGAATGTCTACAAACGACGAAGATTATCAGTTGATGTTAATACTCTGGAATAATCAACATTCGCGCCCAGTTAGATTGAATGATCAATTGTACTCAATTAATGATGGTATTGGAAAAATTAAGCTCTATAATTATCAGAAAAGAAGTAGAAAATCATTATTGTTCTCAACATACAAACAACCCCCTTCGGAGGGCGAAGGCACACCCTACTATAATCAGTGTAACTTTCTCTAACTCAATGCACAGGTAATGGCATGATCCCAGTCGCTTACTTGTTCAACTCCTCCTTAGCAGCACTTCTCCTGGCATAGAATTCATCCAAGGTCTTCTTGGGAATCTTCTTAAGCAATTCCTTAGGGAATGCTCGCAGAATAGACCACGCCAAGTCCAAAGATTCGAAGATAGTACGTGCTTGGTACGGTCCTTGTGACACAAACTTGGATTCGAACCTTTCAAGGAAGGATAGGTACAAGTGATCCTCCATGGACAAGGCTTCCTCTCCAACAACTGCCTTCATGGCCATAACATCCTTACCCATAGCATAAGACGCATAAAGCTGGTTAGAAACGGAGCCGTGATCACTACGGGTCATACCCTCACCAATGGCAGATTTCATTAGACGGGAGAGGGATGGGAGCACGTTAATAGGTGGGAAGACACCCTTGGTGTGGAGTTGACGATCGAGGTAGATTTGTCCCTCAGTAATGTATCCGGTCAAATCTAACAAGCAGAAATGGATAGGTGGAAATAAGAACGTGAGCGCGGGTAAAATTAATAAAAAATACACCAATATAGAAAGACTTGACAAAATCTTACCGGGAATAGGGTGGGTAATATCGTCGTTAGGCATGGTCAAGATAGGCAACTGAGTAATAGAACCGTTTCTTCCAACCACACGTCCAGCTCGCTCGTAAATTGTGGACAAATCAGTGTACATGTAACCAGGGTAACCACGACGACCGGGCACTTCCTCTCGGGCCGCAGACACCTCACGAAGGGCATCAGCATAAGAAGACATGTCAGTAAGAATAACCAACACGTGAAGATCACGCTCGTATGCGAGGTATTCGGCAGTGGTGAGTGCAAGACGGGGAGTAATGATACGTTCAATGGTAGGATCATTGGCCAAGTTCAAAAACAAGGCAGTCCTTTGCATTGCACCACTCTCCTCGAAATCGGACCTAAAGAAACGGGCAGTCTCCATGTTCACTCCCATGGCTCCGAAAACGATAGCGAAATTCTCCTCGTGGGAATCCAAAGTGTCCTTTTGCTTCACCAAAGAAGCCTGACGGGCAATTTGAGCAGCTACCTCATTATGGGGCAAACCAGCGGCAGAGAAAATGGGAATCTTTTGTCCACGGGCAACGGAGTTCATGACATCAATAGCGGAGATACCGGTCTGGATCATAGCTTTGGGGTAGTCACGAGACGAGGGGTTAATAGGCTGTCCGTTAATATCCAAATACGCCTCTGGAAGAACCTTGGGAGCGTTATCAATCACCTTTCCGGAACCGTTGAAACTCCTTCCAAGCATTTCTTCGGAAACACCCATTTTCAAAACATCACCGGTGAACTCGCATCTGGTTTTGCGGTTATCAATATCGGAGGTTCCTTCGAAGACTTGGACAACGGCACGGGATCCGGCGACTTCGAGGACTTGCCCGGATCGGGTGGTTCCATCTCCGAGGGTAAGGTTCACAATTTCGGCGTATTTGGGGAGCTTTACATTGTCGAGGATAACAAGCGGACCGTTCACGCCGGCAATAGTGCTAAAGATAGGACGCAATGATTGAAGACGTTAGCTAGAGTTGTTTTCGTATACGACAAAATTGCACAACCGAACCGCAACAGAAGCTCACTTACCGGTATTCCAAACGAGGCACTGCAGAGTAATCCTTGACCACGGAAAGTTGGTCCAACTTGCGACGGGGGGGGATGAAACGTTCGTCTTGGTGCGCCATTGTTTAAAGAGATTTGTTGAGATAACTTGGCTATTGGTTATGGCTTGTTGGGGACAACGCAGTGGGCTCGGAAAATGGTTGATTCAAATCCCGTGTGTTTTCGTCACGATAAAGCTACGTTGCACGAGGCACGAGAACGTCTGCGTGATAGGTGAGAAGACAGAAGACCCGTGCATATTATCATGTGCAAAGTTTCTGCAGACGCAAAGATCCCGTGCATTTGCATAGGACCTAGTATTAAAATTGATTTCTTTGGGTTAAAAAAATAACGGAAGTATTCATAAGAAGCCTGACTTTTTATCTTATTCTTTGTGTATGAAGATATAAACTTAAATCAGCGATGGAATCTGATAGAATTATGACGATAAATCTTTTTATAGTTGATTATGAGATTCCGGATTCCATTAGCTCTTCCCCCGCCCAAAAGAAATCAAGCCTGACAACTCTCTCTCTCTCACTCCCAAGCTAGCTAAAGTGGAACCCCCCGAAATACCACCCATCTATGTGCATACTACCTACCACCCCGCCCATACCACTTTCTTTTTGCTAGTTACAATACTACTAGCTAGAGAAGTGAGAAATAAATTAAGCTAATTATTTTTGAAATACCACCCAGGAAGATACACGAAATCACTGATATGCGTGTCTAAGTAGTGTGCATTGTATCATGCTAACATTGAATAGAATTAATTTTTGAAAAATAAAGGTAATGTATGTGAATGTGATCCCAATTTGATTATGATCTGATCAAATCATGATCAAGAATACAACGTGCATCATTGCTCCTTGCCTATTTCGTTTAAAAGTAGGTGATAAGATATAACTACATGAAATTGAGTCCTTGGTTCTGTGTTTTGCCATCATAGTGAGGGCAGTGGTGACACAGAAGTGACAGAAAGCCGCAACTCTCCTCCTGAGGGGGCAAACAAGCTTCAGTGGGAGGAGGCAACCCATGGAAAGAGGCAGCACCAGGTGGAGGAATGGAATTGAACGAGAGGCATGAGTTGATGTGGACAGCCAGTGGGAGGGATAAGAGATGGAGGTAATAAGATGATGTTATTATCATGACCACAATCAGCCATAAATGTTAAAATAAAAATAAAGGTAATGTATGTGATCACAATAATTTGATCATGATCAAAAATCATGAACAGATCATGATCAAATCGTGATCAAGATTTATGTAACGTGAATCATTGCCTGTTTTGTTTAAACATTAATTCTGTTCAATGTTACCCTGATCAATGTGCGCCCCCAAAACACGCAATTTCGTGTATTTTCCTGGTAGTTCAGCTAGCTAAAAAAATATACCAGGGGGTGGTTGATAGTTTGCGGGGTTCCACTGTAAGCGAGATTGACTTTCTAAACAACCCCCGCCAACCCCGTTCATCCTTTTCGACCGCCCTTCATCCCTGTCCTAGGTACAATACTATCAACCCAAAGCATCAGTTACAAAATTGCCACTTACTTCCTTGACACCCGCTAAGAGGAAAAAATAATT
>JALLAR010000705.1:0-13320 GCA_036939335.1 Conticribra guillardii
ATAGTCTTGAAATCCAAATAGTAATTGGTCACTGTGATTTTTGCTGCTTTTTGGGATAAAATCCCATGGTCTGCATCTCATCCGAGTAGTTCTTGGTACTTTTTCTACGTAGATATCCATTGGATCCCCTGCCAAGAAAAACTACTTAACTAAGGATTTTTTGGCCTCCTTAATTAAGTACACCCTTAGAATCTAGCCACTAGAGCTCTTGATAGGCACTTGAATATTGTGGCAGGCAAAGGGGAACTAAGCACACAGCCCTGTGGAACTGTTTGAATACATCATCCAAATGACCACAAAAATCCTTCTTGGATTGGTTGTCCGGTGTACAGCCATGCATAGTACTAGTAGTAGATGATCCATCTGTTGTAGGCCATCCCATTTAGACAGGACTCCTAACTACTTAGATCCTGATATCTGCCCCCATCATCCTGCATCCTGGTGACAATGAAGAAAAAGTATCCACGATATGCCAGAATGACACATCATCTTTCAACATCAACATGTACAAATGACCACCAATATTAATTCCTATGCCTATGTAGTTATTCTACATACATATGATATATGACTGTACAGATCCTATCTAATACAAATATGTTTACAGCTGTCAGGTTCTTTGTAAATATCAAAATAACTCCAACCTTTTACTTATTATTACTCATGCCAGATGGCTCTGATGAAAGGATACATTTTGTAAAGGTAAAGATATGTCACAAGGTACTACTCCTCCTCCTCATCCTACATGAGGTGATCATGTCTTCTTGAACCTTCTATAACCACAACAAAATTATTGTCTTTAGATGAGAGATCTACGTATGGCCACGGAGACCATACTAATGTTAGATAGATGATACTTTGAAGCCCCTCTGCATATGCAGATCACATTATTTGTGGTGATCCTCTTCAGCTAGCATTTACTAGCTTTATCAAGCTAACCAAATGTCAGTCTATTATTATTATGATTACTACTCATTTTTAATTCTGCTTTAAAGCTTATAATTATTCCAACCCAATTCCTATCATGTTACTATCTAAAGTATCATTCTTTTCATCTGTGCTTATAACTCCATCATTTGTTTTTGTTGCAGTTGTGATTGCGATATCTTCACCTTCACTACCATGCTGGTGTTAATACACATTTTATGGCTGTTGCATGGTTTCAGAAAACTATCTAAAAATGATGGATTTCCTACAGCTGCATCATGTCAGCCAATTGCCATTTCACCAACTTTGCACACATCTTTAGCTTTAACTTTAGTCATTGCAGGCAGTGATATCAAGTGGTACAGGCAGAGTATGTGTAGTTCGCTCTGTTCATTCCACCACATTGCTCTCACTTGAAAATTGCAGAATTATGTGGGGGGCGGTGGTGGGGTGACACAAAAATCCACCTCATCATCTAACACTAATAATCCACCTCATACTTGTTCTGGAACTATGCAATACTTTTGGTGTCCATTTTTCATGTTCATGTATGGGCTGTCACATCCTCTTCCAATGTCACATCAAAATAAAAAATACACCAGACATAAAAGTGTCATGTACATGTAAGAGTAGCCATACCACGAGTTGGGATTTTTGTTCTGCAAAATTTTTTTTACTGTTTTAAGGATGATGGATGGTGTTTTGGAAGGGGTGAGTTTGCTTATTCCAATATCTCTTCTATGTATTGTTCTATTGTAGCACTCAGCCATAAGGTAATGATGATGATGTAATGAGTAATGAGTGTTGTATTATCACAGCTCTCTAGAGGAGAGAGACCTCAAAATTATTTGCATAATCTAAACAGCAACATTTCTATCTAAATGATATGTTGAGAGTTGAGAGGAATGGTAGTACCAGCCTTGGCGTATCTAGCACCACGAGGTGTGTAAAGTGTTTTCATGATTTATCCCCCTACAAGTTTCGTACGCTCACATTTTTTTGTCAGGACCATGGCCAATCCATGTTTTTGTTGTGTTTTGTTTATTTTTTACATGAAGCTAATTCTTATAAAAATTCTGTGCTGCATGCGTGGGTAAGTGGAGAAGGATATTATTTGTTTATTTGCGAAGACATGCCAATGGTAGTGTGTGGTTTTATCAAGCGGAATATTGTTTAAAACACGAAGCATGAAGCCTGTTGGTATTATGCAATAGGCATCAATCGCAAGGCACTGTGTTTTGTGTTGCCTCGTATAACCTGCATACCATACTATCCCAATGGCCCAAGTATTCTCTGTTCCCTTTCGTGATTTACTTTTCACTCTAGCTGCACACTTTGTAAATTCACAGCTGAAAAATGAGGAATTACAATTTATTTCGTTTTTTTCATCTCACTTACTTATTTTTATCTTATACCATGCTTCTTTGACACGATCTTCATGCTTACTCATTCAACTTGATTAATTCCCATTTCTAGGCATTCATTAGCATGGGAACAACGTTGTGAACCCATTATACCATTGCATTTCAAATATTTTAGGCCCCCACTGTTTTCCATTTCAAACATTATGAAGATCCTGTGGGGATTGATTTTCTGCTGGGAAACCTGTACCTGCTTCAAAAAGAGATATACAATGCAATCATGGCAACACCACCTCCACTTTCTCCATCTTCCACACCCCCAGCTGCACGATCACCATCAATCAGATGTCCATCCACCACCGCTGCGTCTTGCTCACTTCGACCCAAGGTCGTAGAGAGGAATACATCATCCCAGTTGTCTCATTCAAGCAAAGGAGGTTGCGAACGTAGGAGAAGTCTTCAGGGAGGTTACCAACAAATCTATCCAGGCTATGGAGATGGAGGGGAATTCATACCACTGATGGATGCCAATTTGTTGATGGTTAGGTTGGAACAACCCAACACCGAAGATCAGGCAGAAGCGGTATGTGTGTGATGTTTAGATTTTCTGGGAATCAGATGATCAAATCAAAGTGACAAATTTCAAAATTTTCATGATCATTTTTCTTGCCCGTCAAAATATCATCTTAGACACTTCTTGAGGTTCTTGAATGCGGCAATGTCACATTTGTCAACCAAGACAACTCATCAAACTCGTTGTGTCATCATGATGCTGAAAGAGACAACAGATATGCAATTCGCACTAACACTTCACAACCTTTGTCTCAGCTACTACTGCAGCAAAAACAATTATCATCAAGCCATACGTCTGATACCTCTGCTGGACTTCCTGCAGCAGCCATACCTTGCCCAACTCTTGGCAGTGTCCCAAGCTATTCAAAACGAGGCCAGACTAAAAGACATCGGCATGTGGCAACTTCTCTTTCAAAAGTGGCTGATTTGGGATGTACTGAAGGATTTTCAGATAGCATAGTACAAGAATCATTACAGTCTTCAACATCAGCAATGACCGGTGAAATACCAACTGCGCGTTCAACACCCAGAGAACTAGCACGTTTTGTTGCCATGGCAATGACAGCAGCCAACCCCGATCTAGTAATATGGAAGAAGCAGATTCATTGTTGGAGAGAGGGGCATTGAATGATTTGGTCACACTGATGGAAGCCAATCGTGATGCTGAAGAGGAATCTCGTGGAAGCGTCGGCAAAAATGATGGTGGTGGAAGTTATGGCGGGGAGCTTTGCACAGTCAAACAGTGGATCAAGTGGCTTTTCTAGAAATGGAAGGAGGGGCAGTAGGACATATAAAGCATTTGTAGGCATTTCATCACCATGGTTAAGAGATCAGGGCCCTCTATCAAATATTGAATAGCTCTTTCAGGTAAGTATGTGTTTATTTGGGGTCTTAATATTTTGTTTCATTGATGCACCCTTGAGACTAAATCTTTTAGAATGAACACAGAAACAATCCTAATGCAGGTGGTCGAACAAGTGCAAGAGCTTTTTGAGATTCCCAAAGAAGATGACAAAAATGACAACGGTGATGTTTCTGCTGGAGCCAATACTTCCAGTGTGCGCTCAAGGATCTCTAACACTGGTAAGAACAGTATTGTTTTGCCTGGATCAAAATGTAGAAATATTTATTTTCTCTTTAACTCATATCTACTCATTTTGTTTCACACGAATGCCACAAAAATAGGCTACATAAATCTAGCTGCCGACAATGCTTTTTTCTTAAAACTACTTGCCGAATCACATCCCAAAATTATTGAGCAGCTTGACGAGGACGCCAGTGGTGACTTTGATGCCCTTGGAATTGACAAGCAAACTTCTATGTTGCAAATGCACAAAGCAAAAATACAAAAAATGCGGGAAACTAACACATATTCAAAACGATGGCTTGTCAGCCAATCTATGCGTCATGGATGTTTGCAAAAGCTTGTTCAGTGGTTTGGTCACGCAGTCAAATGAAAACACTGACATTGGAATTTGATATTTCAGAGATGAAAGAAGCATTATGATTATGGTCATATTTCCAAAACCACGTCTCCCTCTACATTGTTCCTGCATTGGCATTACTATGCAAGCAAAATAATGTTTTTTGTTGCAAATCCGGGGATTTTTGTTGGTCAAACCCGGATTTTTGACAAGAAGCTCCATGGTAAATGAAAGGAAGGGACAAAGACGTCAAAAATATTTTTTAGGATTCAGTACTAATTTATGTAGAAGCTACAGAGGGGCTCAAAAATCCTCAGATTCGTGACAAAAAACAATTGATTTTGCTTGCGTAGTATCAGGTGCGTATTTCTTTCCAATCGCAAAAAAAATATATTTTCCCACGACCGCCTGTCTTTCACTCATATCATTATCTTTTCAGTTTATTGCAGCCTTCTTTTACTACATGTTGGGCAATCCTTCTTTTGACTTCTTGCCAACAGACTCATCAATTTCTTGGTGGATTTTGTTTGCAGTCAGGTCGTACTTGACTCTGACTTTGGCATTCATTACAGAATACTTGTTTGTAGATATTTTAGCTACACGAAGCCCTCTATCTGTGCTAGTGGTGCGTGTCCAGATGTTGTTTTCTGCGTTTCACTGTTTCATTCTCTTTTGGATATCTTTTACTTATCATTTGAGCTTCATTCAACCCATTGTTAATCACCACAAAAAGATTGGCACTCTTGCAACACTGTATACCATCAATGCAAAGGGCTGGCCTTTTGTCATCACTGTGTGGGGTGTGTGTGTGTGTGTGTGTGTTAACTTGGCCTCCAGTAGCTCTGGTCTTTCCCACTTTCGATCTATCAAGATCGGGGGGCAGTGTTCCAATCGCTACCTAGGCTCTTGCTGTTTTATTAGAATTAAAAGACTATAACTATGCACACATGTGTGGGGTGTGTGGAACTTCATATTGGTGAGTGAGATAAAGATATATATATATATATATATATATATATATAAATATTTTTGGTATTACTTTTTATAATTTTGGTTCTGTGGTATTGGTGTTGTACTCAACCATTGAAATCCACCACCACGGTAACAATAACAATGATAATGATCACATCATCCAGATGCAAGGGGAGGGTGAATTCAACAACCATTCTTCACAAAAATTGAAATATTTACTGGTGAGAGAATGTTTCATGTTTATTTTTTATTTGCGAAAGAATGTAGATTCATTTCCAGTCTCCCTTTTACCAACCACTTGTGTTTGGACAGAGATAATCCAGGGGACGGGATAGTTGTTTCTGATACCTACAAGGAAGTCTTGATGTCGATGATCATTGCAGGAGTTGCAACATCTATCAAGAGAACCATACTTGCCCTATATCTATGAGTGCATTATTTCCTTATTCCTTGTAGATTTTATGCTTTGATATTACTTTCTGAATCGATGCGTTTCTACCCGATAACTTGTGTGACTCAGGGGAAAATGTGTGTATAACCATTACCAGGTAAGAATGAAGACATATATTGCTGTTTGTCTATTTTTCTTGGGTTGATTTGAATTTGACGAAAAGTAATGTACACATTTGTTTCTTGTTGCACTCAACAACAGCCCAAGTTAGAGAAAATCATTTTAGATATGCTTCTTTTGTCAGAAGTTGCAGAACTTGGAAGTGCTTTGTAAGTGTCATGCAAAGCAAGACAATTCCACAAAAAAATACTCTTGTTTTTCTAAGTGTGTGCATTCACACCCTTGTTTGTGCATATCTCATTCAAAACATTGTGCATTGTTCATTCACAATACTATCCAGAGATGACTTTGAGTTAGAGAAAGTTGATGGCCCAAATGAGAAAGATGCTGACACCACTGACACTCCTGGTGCACCATCTACCAAGAAGTCTACTTCAATGAGCAAAGCTATAAGGGCATCAACAATGCATGAGCTTATTCAACGTAGGCAAGAGTGAGTTCAAGCTTTTGATTTAGAAGCTGAATATTGCAAAGATGACGGCAAAGATCTCAATGAACTCAATGAGCGGAAAATCGCCTCCTCACACTGAGCAACTTGTCAGGCGGTGAGGTCAACGCTATCGCACGACCAGAAACCCCAGCTGATATTAAACTGGTTGACAACGATGCAAAATTTGATGGTCAACCATCACAAGATCATGATGGTGTACCTACTCCTGTCATTACCCATGATGACGCTTTCATTGAAGAGCTCCCAGGACTACCTAGACAACATGGAAGCACCTATGCCAAGCATAAGTGCTCCGTTGAAGATGTCAATCTCTTTACAACCACTCTCCGTCTCTCCAGAACAAACAAACTTTCCACCTGTAACAATGGGTTGTTGGCCAACACTAGGATTATCAATCATAACAGGTCAAACAATGCATTGATTAGCATTTCTTTGCCTATGATGATCACGGTATCCCACGAACAAGTTCAAGTTGTTTGGTCTGCAATAGGGAGTGGTTCTTGTATTTTTCATTGCTTTTTACTTTTTAATTCTTTGCAAAATTCTCATTTATTATCTTTTCACGTTTTTATCCTTAAAAGATCAATACATTCACGACAATCCATGTGTTTGGAGTTGCATGGTTAATTTCAGAGTTGTACAAATTGTCCCCAACATGGATTTAGTTATGTACTCGGTTAGAATTCAGCATGTCAAGACCTGGCAGGACCTTTTGCCTGTTTTGCAAAACAAAGGTGACCTAGAGAAGTTTTGTACAGAAATTCTGATGCAACTGGGAATTCACTACAATTCACCTCCCTTCAAGAGGAAAATTTTTGTCAAAGAATTTCCAGAGCAGCAAAGCATTTCTAATGGAGCAACAAATTTCTTGGAATAGTGAAGTGTGCTCTTGGTAGGCAGGGCACTTGCGTTGATCGTGTTGGGTGTGTTTGTGTGTTGGTTTGAGTTATGAGTTTTTTTTTCGATTGTGTGATACATCTCAGTGTGTTAAGTGTCATTAATGATGTAAAATTTTGGATAACAGGAGGCAATGACATTGTAAAGGAAATGATTTTTATAAATTACTTGAAATAAGAATAGTCAAAGAACCTAGTTTCTCGACATAAATCATACATATAAAACTATAGACACATACAATGACTCCTAGTTGATATCCATTTCAGCAGTATCCGCCGATGCACCATCCTTTACCTTGATACTTTACTGTTGTGTCATCCATGTATTCATTTGATTGCTCGGTTGATGTGTTCGGAGAATTGGATGATTTAGCAACATCATCAGATTCTTTTGCAGATTCGTTTTCCTGCTTATCTGCTTCTTCGTGAGGCTCTTCGTCTTTCGTGCCTGACTCGCCGTTCTTTCTTTTGAATGTACCTCTCTTTTTATAACAGATCAAAATGAAAAAGAATGCTATGATTCCCATAATTGTTCCAATCACCATCCCTACACTCTCTTGTAACCACGAAGAGGAACTTTCCGAGTCCTCCAAGTATGCGGAGTTGAAAGAAAATGTGTTTCGATCTCCAATATAATACACAGCAGGCGTGGAGTCAGTGACTAATACACTGTTGTCCATTCCCCTTTTAACTACATTTTTGACAGTCTCATCAATCATCGCATCATCACTAGCACTATCTCCTGAAGGGGTGTAGTAAACTGTCAAAGAACCTAACACTGGATAGCAAATTGTCTCGTAAGGGAATTCTGCTTCCATACTGCACACTGTATCAACAAAGAAAAGAGGTAGAAAATGATCTAGATCAGATCTTTGTCCATCAAACAAAGCAAGAATTATTTTTTCGTTGTTTCTCACCTTTTGTTCCTGGAGGATAAGGTACGTCACCAGGCGCTGTCGTTACTTCCGTGATAGACAATTCATCAAGTTGTCTCTGTGACAGAATTTTATCACCTGCTTCAAGTCTTCTATGACAACCCGCTAAAACATTGTCTCCAACATATCTCAACAGCCTATTTTGAATGCTTGCGAGTGATGTAGTTAAGTCGGCGTCGTTTTTGACAAAGACATCATAATCATACTCTACAACTCTCTCAGATGTTGCTGCAGTGGGACTCGGACTAGACCAATCAAGGAATAATCCATCACAGTTGTATTTTTGAAACGAGCGCAAATCGATACTGTCATTTGACTTGGCAGCCCGACGACGTACTTGTTTTGAAGGAACTTCGTCAATGAGATTTCCCCGGGCAACAAGGGGTGTTAGGAGAAGCAGGAACGACGGAAGCAAATTCATTTTCTTCATTGAGTAGACAGTGTTCCACATTCACACCACGGGAATAAAATGATTGTATCATATCTGAATGCCCCAAAATGGTTCTCCTCCAACAAGTAGTGATCACAGTGATTTTGATGCACACCACACACAATCATTCCAACTTGTTTTTCGAAATTATCGTGCTCCCTTGGATATCATTTTTATCGGCCCAACAATTATTTTGTGAGCATGTGAATCGTTGGGTCATTGTATGGAATTTTTACGTAACCATCTTCGTATGTAAGTACAAATGATATGAGTTTCAAGCGCGAGTTATGCGCGAAGACGTGGCGTGAGGACGTGAGTAAAGAAAAATGTCTTCCTCTGGAGGAAAAAATAAGAAATACAAAAACAGATAAGAAAAAATATGGCCTATTTTCTCTGTACTTTATTTTTGTGACATTGAATCAATTTTTGCCCATACTCTAGGCTCTTTTTATGGTACTTTTTGAAGCTACAGTATCGTTCAGCACCCTCAATATGACTTTACATGACCCTCATAACAATTCTAAGTGTGCCGAATTAAGAGTTGCAGTTGCACTGACTTTTCTTGTAGCCATGCCTCTGTGCCAAAAAGGGTGATGGTACTTATGAACGCTTGCAGTTGGACACACCTACCATCACCATAAATTATTTTCAAGCCACGACCTCCATGTACCAAATGAAGCAAATATTATGGGGAGTGATATGAAAGCAGTGAAAGTATTGGTATTGATTTGGGCCAATATTTTGATCTGCACCATATTTTGTACATGCTATGAGACTTTTTCAACATTTACAACAAGCATGCCATATTTCAATGGGTGGCAGCATCATCTAATTTGGTACTCAAGGCTGAAAGTTTGGGTGCTTACACACCTTCAGGTATGTGTGAGTGATGTACATGTGGTGCAATGCCACCAACTAATGTTCCCTAGCCTGTGGGTGCACCACAAAGTCAGAGTTATCTTGGCCCAAGATAACTCTGAAGTTAAAATTATAACTTAGGACTCTGGAGTTATCCTGGCTTTCTGTATTTATTCATATTCAAAATAAATTGCGTAGCCTACATAACTTTTTAGTATGAATTCCTACAATGCAAAAATATGGCTTGGATTTCACTTGAACGGCCAAATTTATCAAAGAATAGAGAGTATAGATGTCACCAACATCATCGGCATCATCTTTCTGATTGGAATTTGATTGAATCAAACAGAAAAATAAACTATGAAAATAAAAAGGTAAAATATAACTTCAACGACTGCATGCACACTATTCTTTGCTGGTCTCCGAGTTAAAAAAACAGTCTGCTGGCCACCACCTGTCTAGAGCTAACACGTGTTTTGACTTTCAGCGGCTGCAAGCAGTCTTAAACAGCTGAACCATGATTTTTAGAGAGTGGACTTGCATACCAATGGCGTACATTCTTTTTGGCGAGAGACACATTTTGCGATCATCGCTCGTCACTCATTAGAGCGATCAAGATAGTGGCATAGCACCATCGCCACAAGCTCTAATAACACCACAAGACACCGGTTACCACCAATCAACCTTCACAACCACCCCTACAAGTTTCACCACCGGAAATAGCCTAGAACTGGCTTTACTTGGGCCACTTCATACAACAGCCTGATTTGACTGTTTTGTGAACCCCACAAATTCTAAATACAATACAGTATCATATTATTCAGACAGAGAAAATGCATTTAGCACTGTCTCCAACACCATCAACAACCATCCAGAGGAAGACATCAATGTTGGATAAAACATGCCTCAAGCAAGTCATCACATGGATTATTGTCGCGTCAGTACCAGTCTTTGGGGGCTCGTCGGATCAAACAACGATGATCAAGATTCATTTGATTGGTCAACCCCGAGACTGACAAATACCATGACACAACAATCAACAATCAATCAAATTAAAACCACCACACACCAATTAATATGAGCATTTTGATATCCCCGGCAAAGACTATTCTCCCTTCAAGTTCAAATCAAATGTCACTCAGGCTGAGTCTTCACGGAGTCACCAGAGTCCTAAGGATTCATTCGATAGATCAACCCCCTTCAATTTTTTGAGACTGGCCGACGCCATGCCACAATAATGAATCAAATAACACTATCACATAACAATCAAACTGAGCATTTCCCTTTGTAAAAGCATGCAACTCAAAAGCAGAACAAAAAACAAGAGCAGCACACACAAAGAAAGTGATTCAATGCTCAAATGATTGGACATTCAATGCAGGTAACAACAGCCCAAACAATTGTTCATCCTGTGTGGAAAGCACAAAATAACACACCAATCAACCCAATGATTATTTAATTAATGCAAGGAATTTTACGCAACAATAATTACTTTTACACAACAACAATAAATTTTACACAAGAACAATTTGTTGTACAGAATGTGAGTGCCAGTATGCTCTTTCGGCAGAATAATAAAGATAGCAACAACAGCAACACAAAATGTAAAAAGTATCACATCATAATACAGCAATAGGTGAACTCACTATTAAATTAAAGCTGCCCCACTAGATTAAAAATTATATCATTTTTTCATTTTAAAACCCACAGAATAAAGTAATTATTTTCAATATTTTTATAATGCTGTTATATATCACATGTATTGCAGTGAGTTTATATTATAGAGCCTATAAAGTTGACAGAATACATTAACAGATACATTATTAGGAACTTGTAGTGTTTTAAATAATTCAAATTGGTTTTCTTGAGGACAAGTTATGATAGTAATATTGGGTAATAATTCAAAAAGGCAGCACTGGTTATCTATGGGTGAATCAATTTCTACTGTGTAGAATGCACATGATATTCACAAAATTAACACCACAATACTGAGACTAGAATCATGACTAAATAAAATAATGTCTTCGGTTTTATGATAGTAAAATATGAAATTTTAATCTTCAAAATCACTTCATGTCAAAATCCCTAAAACTAGTACTACAAATAGAGAAGGAAAGTGATAACAATATATCACAAACCCCTCCACATAAAAAATAGGACCCCCACGTATGGCCCACAACGTCCGTGTTGATTCGTGTCACAAACGTGGCATGTGTATGTAGCAGACTGAAATAAAAGCAAAAGGAGCTTCCATCATTTACACAAAAAGTCTGCTGACACCGTGCGTCTCAAACATTGGAATCTCCATCCTCAGTAGAATAATCACCTTCATCCGTAGTTGATTCGTTGATATTATTTGTTCCAACTGACGAGTTGTTACCAAAATACTCGCCATCTTCCTCATGCACGCAAAGATGCAAATATGGACCCCGGCAATAAGGGCAATCGTTTCGATGCTCATCTTTTAACCAAGATACAATGCAATCCGTGTGAAATGCGTGTGCACAGTTCTGATGTTTGGAATAAGAAACGCTATCGTTTTCTCTATAGGGCTCAAGGCATATGGCACATGTTTCTAGCTCAGATTTCATGGATCCATCGCCAATTTCCAATACAAGCGATTCCGAACTTGGTATGTTCAAAACTTCGGAAGCAGTGGAGGAAGATGATGTGTTGGAAAAAATGGTCGCAGGATGTTCCTGATCAGTTTGAGTGGAGGTTAACCCGTCTTCTTCATCGCTACAAATACTCAAGTCACTTCGACGTCGCTCCATTTCAGAAGAACCACACGACGAAGAATCAGATCCTCCACTCATATAGGTAATATCTGTCTCCATTGATACATTTCTACTCCTTGAATCAAAGCGCTTCGGTTTTCGCAACGTCGCGTTAGTTGTTACTAAAGATTTTTTCACCATTTCCGTTCGCATTTTGATCTTCAACTCCTTCTCGGCGTTCACACATTCAATGCGTGCATTGTAATTGCGAATGGCATCGGCATCTTGTTGTTGTTGCCGTTTACGTAGAAAAACCGATCCCAGAACAAGGAATAAGAAACCGAGGACAGGAAAGACGAAGAAAAGTGGCGATGTAGTCGAGCCGCCAACTTGGACGGATTGTTGTTCTTGTGCGGAAGTACTGTTGGCCAACCCGCTGTAATTATGATCGAATAGACCGTGGGAATGTTCAAGCAACTCGTCGTTTGCTTTTATTGAGGTTGCGCGATTGTCTGTCATACTGAACTTTTTTTTGCGGTCGCGACCGATTATTCAAATGAAAGTAGATAGATCAGTCGCGAGACTGGTCAGGTGATTTATTATTATCCGTTGTTGGTTTCTTGTCCGGATATTGACTTGACAGGGCCCTAGATTTACGACGTTTTTGCAACAATGACGCCGACGGAAGACGTGCCAACTCGGTTAAACGGAGGTCGACGGAAATAATTAGAGTCGGCCGTCAACATATTATGTATGGTACACGATCTCATCAGAATAAAAGATTTGTATGTACGAGCAATTTTTTTTTTAGTTCCGGAAATGTGAGGATGACCTTCTATTTTCTACATCTAGATTGATATTTTTTGCTGTGACTAGAATCGTGAGAATGTCTAAATAAGTTGTGCATTAAATGCTTCCCTTATATTCAACATTGCCTTTTTACGAAGTTAGGCAAGTAATGTAGCAAGTGCAATATAACTTGTAATTCTTCATCCTGGCTTCATCCTCGCTCGCCACACAGCTTCCAAAAATATTTCTTGAAGCAAAACAAATTCAAGTGATTCAAGTACTGATTCCTATGACAAAAATATTGGGATGTGATATTATGTTAAAAAAATCTATGTACATAGGTATTGTAGAAGCCCGACCGACAGGGGACTGCTACAAAGTGGACCCCCCGGGGTACACTTTCTAATGCTAGCCTG
>JALLAR010000706.1:0-13318 GCA_036939335.1 Conticribra guillardii
TACATTTTTCTACGCGATGACGCATACTTCAAACAAGTGAAAGAACTTCAAACAATTATCTAATTTATGACTTGTAATTTGTAATACCTCTCTCTCTCTCCAGAGAGAGAGGTGTGATAGAAGATACTACAAATCGGCAATCAATTTAGACTTTTTTTTCCAACACGTTCCCATCATTATTTTTTAGTACAGTATCCCTGGTAGAAATGTAGTATCCATTCACGTAGGAACTAAAATCAAGGTTCATTAGCAATCAAGTTGGAAATCCCAAGTTGATCTCCTACGTGAATTGATAGTACCATATTTCTACCGGGGACACTGTACTAAAAAATGATGGGAACGTGTTGGAAAAAAAGTCTAAATTGATTGCCGATTCGTAATCTAGTACTCTCTCTCTCTCTCTAGAGAGAGAGAGAGTTAGAGATCTCTAGAGAGAGAGAGAGAGAAAAGACGTGTCGTAATATTATTTTGCAGTGGTCGTCTGTTGTCGTGAGAATAATACGTAATACGTGGTCATAAGAAGTAATCTCTCCTTCTCTAGAGATAGAGAGAGAGAGGAAGATCCGTGATCGGTGCAAACGCGGGTGATTCTCCAGGGTGCTTCTCCAATTCCTCTCTCTCTCTCTCTAGAGAGCGAGAGAGAGATAGAGGTAGTAGATTAGTAGAGTAGTGTGGTACTACTACACGATAATTATTTCATTGACATTCATATCTCATAAATTATTTGATTGTTCAACTCGAGCCAACATCAAGCAATTATTATTTTATTACAAGTCTTTTGTTCCGAATCAGAATCGCAATCTATCATCTCGATCGCATCCTCCAACTTTCGACGACCATTTTCACACCATACGTCGCTTTTGCATCGTTTGCTGTTTTCAGTCATTAAACCATGAATCTTCAAGCAAGCATTGCTTTCCTCCTTTCTGCCGTCGCGTTGATCAGCGGCCAAGAAGACCAATGTGATGATAAGATAGAGGCCGCTTCTCGGTGCTTAGGAGAGGATGCGTGGGCTACATGTGAGGAATGCTTTGAGTCGGCATTGGAAGGAGGTCAAATATCTATCAATAGTGATCGCGATGATGAAGAAAACTGTGGCCCTGCAATGACTAATTATGGCAAAGCTTTCGGTCAATGCATCAAATCAGGAGCGTGCGATGTAACCTGCAAGAATGATGTTGCCGCGTTGATTGATTGCAGTATGGCTATGGTATGCCCCTCATATAGTGTGAACGATTACGCGGCTATCTCGTAATATGTTTGAAATACGTCGAAATCTTCGTCTGGTAAGATTTGAATTATTCATCATAGAGGAAAAAAACATTTAAAATTAGTATTACTTAAACAGTGATGTTATCAAAACCGATTTGCAAAACATTTTGGGTTGCATAATGTCGAGATAGCGCATGATCGATGATCACGCCATCATTGCAGGAAGAATTCTTGTCAGATGCAAAGGAAGGAAAATTCAAATTGGCAGAAAGAGCAAAGCAGAAAAGGGAAACATGGTGAATTGTACAAGACTCAGTGTAAGAAATTTGTCAAATTCAATTCAAATGCTTAGAAGGACTGCACAGCAGGGAAAGAGAATATTCCGTGGAGAAGATAAAATTTGTTGTGTTATTTTGTTATTATTTCAGAATTGCGTATGCTGTGTGTGTTGATCTGGATGACGGTTATCAAAATAAATATTTTTAAAAAGTCAAAAAGACGCTTCAAGAGATATTTTGCGGCAGAGTAACCATTGCGGCGACCAATATGCATCCATGTTTTTCCTTTTAAATTCAGTGTCAATAATCTGAGACAAATCAAATACCACCAATACAACACCGTCACTTGTTTAAATCATGAATAAACTAATTGCCGGACTCATGTATCCTGCTTACACCAGAAAGTACATCTTTGGTAATCGCAATGATACTTATTCTTGCCAGTAAAAAGCAAGATCAGTTTATACTACTTTGAGCAAAACTCTCGGTGTTTTAGATTATGTTGTTTATGCAAAGTTTCTCTCACCAGCAAAAAGTCTTCGTCGGATCTTTCAACAAGACACAGTGCAAATAGGCGATGGAAACATAGTATATTGCATTGCAGGAACTCCACATGTACAAATAGGTGACGGAAACATAGTATAGCATTGCAGGAACTCCACAGCATAGAAATGCCGTTTATTGTGTGAATGGAATCATGTCCCTTGTTTACAACTCATCCTTCTTGTCGCCATCCTCTCTGTTCTTAATCACTGACTTCATCAAACCAAGTCCAGCTGCCTTGACATCGGCAACTTTCTGTTCCTTTTCGCTTGAGAGCTTATCGTAAGCTGCTTGAAGCTTCTCAACTTCCAACTCGAATTCACCCTCCGCGTCGGCTAATTTTTTCTCTTCTGCTGCAGCCGCCGTTTTCAAATCATCCAAACTCATACCCTGGTATTTAAGAATATCTTCCTTTTTGGTTCCTTCACACAAATCAATGTTCTTCACACTGCACGTTGGCTTGAGGCTCTCGTCGACAAATCGTCTCAACGTTTCGTAGTCTCGTCCACCCTCGTAGTCTTGAAGATCTGATGCGTCTCGAAGCACCAGGAGCAGAATAAGCGCCGCACGCAGTAGATAGTACTAGAGCAGATACGACGACGTCGAACAAGGGAACCTCCATTACAACAAAATTGATATTGCTCATAAATTTGATTTCAACTCGAGCCAACATCAAACACACATGTAAGTTATTTTATTTCGCATCTTTTGTTCCAAACCCGAATCGCAATCTCTCGTCTTGATCGCATCCAACGTTCGACGCCGATTCTCACACCCACACGTTCTTGCGTTGTTTGCTGTTTTCAGACATTAAACCATGAATCTTCAAGCTAGCCTCGCTTTCCTCCTTTCTGTCGTCGCCTGGGCCAGCGGCCAGGATCATTGTGATAGTAAGATGGAGGCCGCTGCTCAGTGCTTAGGAGAGGATGGCTGGGCTACATGCCAGCTATGCTTTGAGTCAACATTGGAAGGAATTGACGAGCTCGATGTCGAAGATTTCCAAGATGAAGCAACCTGTGGCAATGTCATGACTCAATATGGTAAAGCTTTCGGTCAATGCACCAAGTCAGGATCGTGCAATGTAGATTGCACGAATGACCTTGCTGCGTTGATTGATTGCAGTTTGGCTTCGGAATGCGCAGGGCATACTGTGAATGATTACATGGCTATCACGTAACGAGTCCCAAATGTTATAATTGATGTCGGAATAATATAGTGAAATGTAATACTTAAGTGAATTTTATGTTGCAAAATGTAGCTTGTCGTTTATTGTTACTGACGTTTATGCTTAATATTCTTCTCTCACATCTTAAAATGATTTTCGGCTGATATAAGATGTGCTCGATTCATCGTCGAGCGCAACAATCATTCAATATTCACATATTTTCAAACAGTGATGTTATCAAAACCAAGTTTCGAGATAGTTTCATTTGACACGAACCATTTTGATTAATTTCCATGTTAAAATATCAATAATGCCTACGATGCGATCGACTGCATCAAAAAAATCGACAAAAATAATTGTACTAACACATCTGAGATGCTGTAGGTATCTCTAGCCTCGCGTAGAATACATTGGGACATGATTTTGAAATGAAAATAAATTTTCATGACTGATGTGGGTATGGAATGAGATAAATTCGAAATGCACTAGTACCGTAACTTTGTCCAAAACTTCCTGTTTTGTTAGTGTGTGCGTTGCATAGGTAGTTTATTTTCTGTCTGCCTTGTTTCCAATTTGACTATTGTCGTAGATGATTCTATCATTGGTCGCCCGAAAGCAGTGAGCCTACTAACAATACTACATCGAATTAGCATATCTTTTATTACTTTATAATGCACAAAACTATTCTCTGAAAATATTCATTTTATGGATAGTTCCTTACATTTTGATCAACTCAGGCACCTGTGAATGGTCCTTGCTTTTCTTGTTTTTAGCAGGTGTGACAAGACCACGAGTAGCTGCGCTTGTTTTGGCTCGTCGCCACTTCGACGACTTTGAGAACAAATCATATTCATCCGAAGTTGCTGCATGGTGCAATAGTGTTTTCTTTTCTACGTTAAATTCACCCTTCACTATCCCCACTGTTTCGCCAAAGACATCTCTTGGCACAGTACTGTCGAACAAGGCGCGTACAAATCCTTGTCTCTCGTGCCGTGGAGATGCGGTTGGATGAATGCCTACGCTCTCTTGATCAAAAGCGTCTTTTTCTATCTTGCGTAGTTGTTCATTTCCTTCCTCGGATATTCTTCTTTCTACCGTAGCCCCTCCTCCATTGCTTAATTGCATAGCTCCGTGCCCTACTTCGATATCTTGCGATAAACTTTCAAATGGTTCTGATCCCATGCTGCCTTTGCTACAAACACTTCTATCATCTGCCCTTCGGTCTCTAAAGCGACCCTTCCTTCCAAGACGCCTCGTCCCTCGTGTCATGTGATGGTAATCACTACGTTGATTTAATCCTGCGAGTGGTTCAAGATAATCCGTGTGTGGGAAAACAAAAGTGTGCACAATCGCTGCCACAAACATTTCAATACAAATGAGATAATCCTGCAATCCCTTGGCAACAGCCTCTGATGTCCACTCTCTCCCGTCATCAACTGCTGCATAGTGCGGAATCATTCCCATTTGAAATAAGATAGAAATGCCCAAGCTCTGCCACCATGTAAAGAATACAACAGCCTTGACACTTAAGAATTTTCCAACAGGGCGGATAGGGCCAAGTTCATTTTTTGTTGCATAATAGAAGAATACAAAGCAGTAGAGAGCCCAGCTCTGACTTAGATTTGTCAGGATACATATGTAGAGGTATCCTCCACGGGGTGTGAAGTCTCCTTCCTTGTACAGTCCATTAATCTCAAGAATCATGACAAAGATGGCCGACACAAACTTCAAAAGCACGTATTGCAGTACTCCAAATTTGCATTTGACAAAAAAGGGCGATGTCCACTGGACACGTTTGACCGGACGTGACAAGGGGGCAACAGCCGCACCCAATGATTTTGCAGCACCATTTTCTCCATTCAAAAGTGAAGCCGATCCTCCACCATCCTTATCTCTTTTATCTGGTGTGTATGACACTCTCCGCGATACTGGCTGTCCCATGAGCCATGGTTTCACACACCAATTCAATGGTGCCATATGCACCCCCCGCGTAGGACTCTTATCCTTGAGCATCATCACCAATGCCTCTTCCCCTCCCAAAACTTCTATCAGAAATTGAAGAAAGCTGTATAGCACATATGACTCATAAAAATCCCTCAGCGTCTCAATATATATAGCCACAGTGTGAAAGCGGAGACATAGCCACGATTCGATAGAATAAATTGGAACCATCCACAAGATGCGCACAACGTAGCATTGAACATTGGGTTGGTAGTAGTTTGTAAGATGCATGAATATTCCACACATTGAAATTGGGAATCCGAGCAATACAAAGGCTCCTGCTGAGAACCATGCAATGAGATGTGGATCCGTGCTATCATGATGAGATGAATGGCATATTACAATCCAAGGGAAATGAATAATTGCAACAAAGGTGAGCTTTAAACACAAATCGATTGGCACCTTCAGTCGTAACTTCCCCTAGAAGAATAACATTAAAACTCACCCATTCATCTTAAGCTCCCGACTGTACCAAACCACACCCACAACCATGGCCAAACCACTTCCCCAAAGTAATATCCTCGCCAACAAATTCATCACCGACACCGTCGTTCGAACAAAATGCGTGGATGACTCCCGACAAAACCTTCGTATTCTCGAATGTCGAAAGTTACTAGAATTGTTGCCATCTTTTAGATTGGTAGAGTTGACATTATCATCGTCATCGTCGTCGTCGGTATTATTTCCAGACCCTCCGCCGGATTTATTTCGTCGAGATCTCATGTGTGTCAATGCCGGAGCTGCATTATTGGGTGCGGATTGTGATTGCAATGGTGATGAGGAGGAGGGCGGCGCCAGTGCCGATGTTGTCATGTGACTATCCTCGTGGGTATCGTTTTCGGCGGAATCGTTGATGAGAAGAGGGGCCATTTCGAATTGCGATTCGTTCTCTTCTTCCAGTGCCTCTTCCTCTTGCTCTTGTTGTTGTTGTTGTTGTTGTTGTTGTTGCTGCTGCTGCTGCTGCTGCTGCTGTTCTTCGAAAGATTCCTCTTCCGTCATGTGACCGTTGAAATGATCGACATTGCCATGATTGACGTCTACATCTTCAAAGCCCTCTTGGTCGTCATTGAAGTGTGTGTCGCTGGCAGAGGCGGTGTCATCGACATCCTCTGCCGCGACGGCGACGGCGTGGTTATTGACGGATGTCATTGCAAGAAGGAGTCGTATTGCTACGCAAGGCGAGACTTTCTAATGGTATTGTAATGCGTGCCGCCGATTATAATCAATGCGCATGTAAAGTATGCTTCTTGAGACGTGATTCTCTACTTTCGGGATCATTCAGATGTGATTTTCAATTCCGTTGCAAATTGCTCACGACAGGACGACTGTGTACCGCGACGAGGATGTTGCGAGAACGGGAGATGATGATGATCTACGATACCTATGATACTCTATGATACCATACAGCTGGCCGGAAGATGGATTATCCTAAATATGTCTAGTAAACATATTGAATCCTACGTATAGGTCTACTAGGGGAAAAGGTTCAACTAACGGTCATTATTTCAAAAGAGAGATATCTACTAGAGAGTAGATACGTAGATGATGCTCGTCAACTCTCGTCAATCGTCAACCAAACCACACGCAATTTTTAACATTTTCTCCCTCGTCCTTCACAGAATTCAGACTTTGACTTCGTTCACAATGACGGCCACCAACTCCTCCCAGTTACTACTACGAACAAAACAACTCCTTTCCCTACTCACCATATTACTCATATCGCCCAGCACCCTCACCAACAACAACCACCACCACCATGCCCAAGCCTACACCTACGAACGTAAGATTTTGTGAATGACATGTGTTTCAGGTGAAATTTGCCCATTCGAGTCTAACAAATCAAGCCTATTCATTTAATGCCACTTAATCAGCACCCGGCAAAGATCCAGTATCCATCGACAAAATCCGTAACAACGAAAAGGCCATAACTCTCACCTCCGAAAATTTCGACGAATTAACTGCCGGAAAGATGGTATTTCTCAAATTTTATGCACCCTACTGTCCTCATTGCAAAGACATGGCGGGGGCGTGGAACCAATTGGCGGCATACTATCAAGAAGAAGCGGGATCAAACACCAATGTCGATGCTACGAATGTGGTCATTGGCAGCATTGACTGTACCGATTCACCAAATGGCAAAGCCCTCTGTACTAGATTCAAAATGGTTGGACTTCCCACCCTCCTTTATGGCGATACTTCCTTCGGGGGCGTTTATCTCGAGGAATATGCAGATGGCAAAGATTTCCAATCCTTAAAATCCTTTGCCATTGAGAATTTGGTTCCCAAATGTGGTCCTTGGAATATTGACGCATGTTCGCCAGAAACACAAAGCACGATGAGGGACTACATGACCATGTCTTACACAGCACTTGACAATCGGATTAAAAGCATTGAAGGAGAGTTCAAATCGATTGAAGACAATTTCAAAAATAAGTTTGATGAATTGCAAAAATCTTATGATTCACATGTGACTGAGAAGGAGATGACAATTTTGAGAGCCAATACGAATGTGAAATTGATTGAGGAAATCTTGGCAATGACGCCGTAAAAGCAGGACCGAGTTTTATGGGGAAATGAACCTATAAGTTATGACTATTTTTTTACTGCTGTGAGATTGGAAACAATGTAGACAAAAACAAAATATGCAAAGGATGCGGCAACAAAGTAGCAAAATTTACACAAAAAACAAGAACTGCAATAGTTTGTTGTAAACCATTACCCTTATTAGTCATGATAATTTCTTTTCTTTTGAAATAAGACCGATATTCACGAAGCCTCAGTAAAGCTGATGTGTCAACAATCTAACGATTGTTAAAACACAGTATATTGTTGTCATTATTGATATTTTAACCTTGACAAATAATTGGAATGATGAATGTAAAATGAAACTATCTCGCAACTTGATTTTGATAATATCACCGTTTATTGTGTTTAAGTACATATTGCGCTCGACAATGAATCGTGTGCATCTTATCTCAGTCGAAGATCATTTTAAGATGTGAGAGATAATATTAAGCATAAACGTCGGTAAAAAAAGGACAAGCTACATTTTCGCAACATAAAACTTGTTAACTTGAGTATGACATTTCACTATATTCCGACAACAATCATTTGAGACTCTTTAGTTCCCGATAGCCAAGTTATCCTCAGCGTTAGCCTTAGCATTAGCCGTGGCAATGTAATTGTTCACAGTATGCCCGGCGCAATCCAAAGACAAACCGCAATCAATCAACGCAGTCATCTCATTCGTGCAGTCTACATTTCACCATTCCTCCTTGGTGCATTTAGCGAAAGCGGCAGCATGTTTAGTCATGGCAATGCCACAGCCGACTTCTACTTCAATTTCGGGATGGAGACCTGCATCTCCTTCCAATGCCCACTCAAAGCAACGCTGGCACTGAGTCCAGCCATCCTCTTCTGAAAAGGTTGCACACTTATCAGTGGCCTCCCTCTTATTATCACAATGATCCTGGCCGCTGGCCAAGAAGGCGACGACAGAAAGGAGGAAAGCAAGGCTAGTTTGAAGATTCATGGTGTTGTGTCTGAAAACAGGAAATGACACAAAAACAACGTATGGGTGTGAGAATGGGCATTGGACGTTGGATGCGATCAAGATGAGAGATCGCAATTCGGATTTGGAGCGAAAGATATTAACAAAATAACTTACATGTGTGCTTGATGTTGGCTCAAGTTAAAATCAAATTTATGAGCAATGTAAATGTTGTTAATGGAGGTCCCCTTGCTTGACTACTTCAGTTTGAGAAGCAAGGTTCTTCTCCAATAGTATGAGAGATGTCGGTCCCATGTCCCATGTCCCTTTTTTTGCAAAGCAAGGTGCTTCTCCGCCCAACAATTCAAAGTGGAAATGGTGAAGTTACTGTACTTGGGAATTAGTAATACCTAATTGTGTCTCTTACACCTGATATGTATGTACTTTAGATAGTACATGTGTATGAATAGGAGTACGAACATTATTGTAGTACCATAGTACACCAAAAAATAATATTATCATGAAAACATGGAGTAGACAAGATTTTCTTGGATCTTTGAGATCGAATGAGAAGGAACAAAAGGAAACCATTTATTCTTTGTGAGATGTTTGGGGGCATCCCCATTGAAGGGACATTTTTTACATGGTCACAAACCTGTGGATGCCCTACATACCGTGTGCGCATCCCCAATCAATTTGACTCCTCAAGATAACCCTAATTAATTTTTGTTTTGATTCAGTCCACGAGTCTCGCAAAATGAGAAACATTTTATTGACCGACTTGCACACACCATCTCTTTTCAGGCACAGACAACATCATCATCATCTTTGCATCATCAACAAAACAACATTATCAGAAATCAGAACCATTATTATTTCTTTTTGGCAGAATAATGCAGAACCATGGTGAGCTGCGCTGCTCTATCTCTGCCACTGCTCTCTGCTCCTCTGATTGTGCCATCATCAATGACATCGCTGCTACCATCACCACCACCACTACTACCACAACATCTGTCTTGCCCCTACGGTCCCACTTCGATGAGCAAGTCTGAGCCCAGTGGGTCTACGAACCCCGCCCGCCTCACACCGCTTTCGCTGTGCTGATATCTTCGCCTCAGTTCACCCCCCTTCCTCCTTGGTGACTCCATCACCACTTCCATCACCCCTCCCCCCCAGCGCCAGTGGTAGAATTGTGTGAACTATTTTTATTGTTTCAATATCAACAATTCTGCCTATTTTTTTTGCAACCGCAACTTCTTCGACAACACTTCCAGCAACCAACACCACCAAGCTGGTTGTTATCAACATTAATCTTTCCCTCCTTCCATGTCAACTAAATTATTATGACAAAAATTCAACAATCAACTAGTTTTGGACTGCTGCTAAATATTTTCTTTTAATGATATGGTAAAATGATTAATATATTATTAAATCACTATTATTATTTCACATCGTTCCACTTAGTACTATCTACCCTAAATTCATTATATTATTATTATTATTATGTCGAATGACTTATTGTGATGGTGATGATGAAATCACATGATAATAATGATGTTACTATTTTTTAGATTTAATAAACATTAATGCAAAGTAATAATCTAATTAATGTTGATGTTGTCGCATTGCTGTTAATCCAAAGTTGTTGATTGTTGAATGGCAGGCCATAAGAGGCGGTCCAGGTTCAATGACTTGGCCTGTGCGTGGAGGCAAGACTGTGGTTGTAGTGGAGGCGGTGGATGTCAGTGTCCTTGCTGGTGTTGGTGGCCACCAGATTAGTCATGCTGGCAGTTACCGGCGTGAGGATTGTTGGCAGAGAAGTTGCACTACGCACTACATAGATAAAAATGATAGAATCGTAACCTTTGAAAAACTAAAAAGGAACACAACAATCAACATCTCACATTAATTATTCTCCAGTTCAGCATCTGAAACGTCTCTAGTACTGTTGTAGGTACTCTAATATATTACCCAAATACAGTAATTAATTCCTTCTTGTGGTTAAAATAAGTATCTATTCAAAAATCGAATTTACGTATCAAAATCAATGTCTTAGGATAGCGTATTGATTTTTAGGCATCAGTAATTTATTACCGACAAACAAAAGAATTAATTCTCTTAACAATAAGAAATGTAGTTTTGCCAAGTTGCAAATTAAAAATGCTTAAGTATTCACATATTATTTCTTGTCCCTAGAAATTAATACCAAAATATTCAGAATTTTTTGTTGAAGTTTCGGATATAATATCCCTTTTGATCTTAGCACTATTCGACATCTGTCAAATTTAAAAAATGTCAAGTACAGTCCATTTCAGTATGCAAGTTAAAGACAGATGCAAGAGAAACTTGTTTGTTTTCTGGTGCGTGCCAAGATGAATAAATTATAATACTATTACTATGAATTCCTATGTATATTTGATTAAATTTTATTTTATCTCAAGGGAGCATTCGAAACGTTTCGATGACTGCGTGCGGTAATTTTAATACCAACATCCAACAGGTCTCAAACAGCTATAATTTATTACCATCTACTATGCCCTCTGGACAGTTATTTATTACCAAAATTACAAAAACGTATTAGTATTACTGCACTGGCGCTATATATCTACATACATAAGATATACAATTTAACAAGCAGATAGATAAATCATAATTGACGGGCATAACTTTTCAATCATTATACCACTAATAGTGTTGTAGTAAATAATAATAATATCTATTTGTCACAGTAATTAAACGTAATAAAAAGGTCCTAGTAACACCTGTTTAAAAAAATCCATAATACTTCCACAATGTAAACCTAAAATTGCTGTGTTAGGATTACGATTACGTAAACAAATAAAGTAAAGAAAGAGCAGTTCTGTTTTTTTATACTTTTCAGCCAATATTATTTTATTGTGTTAATTTAAAAAATGATCAAGCTTGTTGGCTGTAGCCACCTGCAAAAAATATCTCGTCATCCAATTGCGACCTTCTTGATCAGAGTCACAGCCCACCCTATTTGTGGCCCATTCATCAAAAGTCTCATCCAGCTAGTCTGTGCTGCGGAAAAAATAGAAAAGGGATGAGGCAAGTAAACGGTGCCAGTTGGTAAAGACATCAGCGGTGGCAGGGGCACACCTGGTTGGAGATATAGCAAGAGAATTTAAGTCAGTATCACAATCACAATTATCAATTCAACAATGCAAACAACAATCAACTAACTACTCACATTAAATTACATCTATCACATTAGACAACAAGGCAAAGGAGGGCGAAGGCCCAGGCGTTAGAGTTTATTGTGAACCACCATCCTGTCCCACCGCATTAGCCAACATGGAAGTGTGGCGGTCCGTACTAGTTGCAAGCGGGACTGTATCCCCATTGGGTTGGTGGTGGTGGCATTATTTGGTGATGCTCTTCCTCCATCTCCATGCCATTTGCCATCTTGTCCTTGGTGTGGATGGTGGCCGACATCCTCTTAATCTTAATCATGCTGGCTGTCGTTGCCGGCAGGAGGACCATTGTCAGAGAAGTTGAAAAACATCAAAACCAAAAAGATATTTTAGAATTGTCACTTTGAAATAATAATATTATATACACACAACAATCAACAACATACATTGATCACCCCCCCCTCCCACTGAGAGAGATGTGGTGAGCAAGTCAATGTGGAAGGGGGGTGAAGGGAGGCGAAGTTGGCGGTGAGCGGCAGGCAGCAGGAGATGGCTCGGCCCGGATTCGTAGACTGCCCGGACTGAGCTTGATAGTTGATGTAAGAGGGCGAGGGCGAGGTTATGTTGGTGATGGCGGCGGTAGGGGTGAGGTTGGTGGTGGCATTTGCAGTGGTTGATTTGCTAGGGAGTCAATGTGGTGCAGGAGCGAGTGCAGCAGCAGGGAGTGGCTTGCCTTATTGATGTGGGAGCGGTTTGGAATTATTTTTTGCAGAAGATGAAAATAATACAATGGTTCCAAACTCTCTCTCTCTCTGATAGTATTGTACTACCATGCATATCGTAGGCAAATAAAATAATAATGCTCATCACATCATCATCTTGCTACAACAACATAGAGATAGTATATCCTCTCTCTCTCTCTCTCTCTCTCTCTCTCTCTCTCTCTCTGGAGCTCTAAAGAGTGAGGGCCGGCACATCATGAAGTATTGTACTGCTCTCTCAAGATGAAATGAAATAAAATCAAATATACATAGTAATTGATAATATTATTATTATTCTACGTAGATAGATAATTTATTTCTCTTGGCGCTCACAAGAAAACAAACAAGTTTCTCTTGTGTCAGTCTTTAACTCGCATACTGAAACGGACTGTGTGGTACCTGATGTTCTGATGTTTTGCAAAATAAAAATAGCCACCACTTTTTTAATTACCTTCAACGCAGTTCTGTTCAACAAATTATATTCCCAAATAAAAAGGATGGTACAACAATTTAAATAAGATAGTTATGCCTAATAATTATGGGTTAAAATTTTGATATGTGCAATGACTTTACCGAAAAAATCTACTAAAATTCCTTGTTTTATTGTAATAAATATCTGATTCATAAATAGTAAATCCTATTCATAAAATTATATTCGGAATTTTCAGATATAATTACTGATCGATGGATATAATTACCAATGAAAGGTGATT